>JAGEOH010001535.1:0-17939 GCA_032207245.1 Pardosa pseudoannulata | reverse complement strand
AATTATTTAAAGCCTTGTTACACGTCCACCTGAACTATTTTTTTTTTCAATACGAGGGCGTTTGCCGTTATTAATATATGCCTCTACAATATCGTATATTTTGTTCACCATTTTATTATAAGAGCACCGTATATATTGCCAGCATTAGCCCTATAAAGGAACACAAATATATCAAAACCTTATAGGGGAATCGGAATCAAGCCAATCGAGTGGGCACAAAATACTCAAATGACTATAAAGTCCGGAAGTGTATATCTAAACAAAATAAATGAGTTGAAATTTTTTTGCTGTAATACAAGAAATTTACACATTCTTCATCAAAAACAAAATCATAAACTAACCCACATGTTGACTAGTGATAAAGCATTTAGATGTTTTCCATATTTGTAAGTCATATATCATGTCGCTTATAGATCAGTGAAACCAACAAAAGTTACCGAATGTTTTAAAGACAAAAATAATCAATTTTAACATTTGTTAATTTCTGATCTCATTTACATTATGTAAATGCTCTGCACATTAACCTCTTTTGTTAGAAATTTGTAAGAATTTCTAAGAAACCGCTAGAGAACGCTCTATGTTCTCATGCGTTTTTTGACAGAATTTTTGTTTGTATTAATTCCTCCAAAAGTAGAGAGAATTTTTAATTCAGGTTTTATTTCTCTTAACATTTAATATTATTTTAGTTTAAGAGTATTTTATAAAAAATGTTCGTTGTATGTGATTGTGCTTAATGAATACAGAAATTTTATGCATTTGGTGTAGACAGAGTTTTTTTGTTTACAGATATTAATATATTTTTTACCTGTGTGTACACTCAAAACAAACACACAGAAATATATAATGGCTTTCTTTTGAAATTCAGACCCTCCTATTTTGTCTATTAATGGCTTAAATTGTATAATCCTGAATGGTGTAAGATATTGTCTTAGTAATTAGTGCGTTGTTCTTTTAGCTTCGAGGTCCTGGTCACATATGCCGCATTGCAGTCACAGAATGTGATATTCCTGAATACTGTGATGGAAAAGACGGTCAGGTATGTATTGTTTAGCAGTTAAAAACACTCAAGTTCCATAGTGTGACACAAAGTGCTGTAACATAGAAAAAATAGTTATTTCGTCTTTGGTTAGTAATTTCACGCAAATAGTCGACTGTGAATTTTTTTCGCCAACTGTAATTTTCGTGTCATAGTTGTAATATTTTAGTATTTTAAATACTTTGTCATTATCTATAAGTTCAAATATTCGCTGATATTAAGTTTACTTAGTTTTAAATCAATAATATTATTTATTAATAAATTGCTCATTTGATTAATATTTGTTAAACTATTCTAAATCTTATACATTAATAATATTCTTACATAAATATGTTGCTAATATCTTTCTTCCTTTTTTTCCATCAACGTTTGTGCCACTTCCATCTCTCTTCTGTAAATTATTTCTTTGATAAAGGTAAACGTAGTAGATGTAGTATATTGTATAATTTTATTTATCATATTATTTAATCAATACTTAAATCAATATCAGTTATTTGATCAGTTATTTAATCAATAAGCTTGAAGAAAATGGACTTGTTAAAATTATTTTTAAAGTGTCTATTATAGTTTTTATGCATACAGTTTAAACTGACACAGATTTTATCGTATACATCAACAATGCTGAATTTATACATGTATTAACCACATTTAAAAAGCAAATTTTTGCATTTAGCATTAGGTAACGGTGTTAACTATGTTTATTACAAAGTTACATTAATTTACGTGGATTTAACAAAATAAAATCGAAGTTTATGTGACTTTATGAAGGTATTATACATTTGCTTGCATGGGCTTAGAGCCATTAATCCTTTCACTACTAATTTTGTATGAGAAGAAATAACAAATTATTAAGAGAGGGAAATATCAGAAGAAAATATGTGTTTTTTAGTATATTTAGTGGAACACATATGTCTCAGTGGTAATATAATAATGATAATTGAAAATGAAACTCAGTTGTGAAAAACGTTCATAGGAAAACCACAAATATTTATCCCATAGTGATTTTAAAATACTTTTCGAAGGTAGTAAAAGGGCTAAGTGTAATAACCTAATAAATGTAATGGGATAGAATAAGTGTAATAATGTAATAATCAATATAAGATGTTGTCATTAAGTCTACCTAAGGGCTCATGCATCCATCTCTCTTACCTTTGGACGCATTTCGACTGCCCACTGTTAGCGTAAGATCCGTTGGTTGAGAATTAGACTCCAGGAAAACCATTTTTAGCTTTAAAAGATACATATCTACCACTTTGATTTCACTTATCTAATGTCACCCCTGTATCTCTTCTTGTTCGCACATGCATAAGCTTGCTTTAAAAAGCAAATCATTAAGAGTTAGGAGTGACACAAACGTGTATATTTATAGCAATAACGAGCTCGCATTTTTGGACGACAGTACTTTCTCCAACACTGTGTTTTCCTTTATTACACCATTTCAGTGGACTTGGTCCATGAAGTGGAAATAAGCATTTGGTTAGAAAGGCAGTAAAAATTTGGTTCAGGTTCATCAACATAGTACCGGATGCTTCACTATTTCTCGAACTTTATCTCGAACATTATCAGTCGTCAACCAATTGCTTTGTTTTCATGTTTTACTTTTTTTTTAATTTTACTTTCTTACTAGATTTTCCTCTTTCTTCAGTGTCCTTCTGACCTGTTCAAGAAGAATGGCACCCCCTGCAAGAATGGCCGAGGTTTCTGCTTTCAAGCCAACTGTCCAACACCCGATGATCAGTGTGAATATCTTTGGGGATATGGTACGAAGGGACTGTTGCTCCTTATCATTATTATTATTATTATTATACACGTTACAATGGTCAGTGCTTTGTGCACGAATGCTTCTTAAAAATGAATGAACCCAAATGATGCTTAATCTTCTTTGGTATGTCATCAATTTGCATTCCCAAACCCGAAAAGATGTAGTAAAAATTGATTGACTGGTAATAAAGTATATATGTATGCATAAATGTGAACTTTAAATAAATAATTGCAATTGGTATGTGTGTGTGTGGGAGAGAGAGAGAGAATTTTATATAATCTGCCAAAGAAAAGAGGATGATAGAAGAGCTCATTTAGCTATGATGGAAAGTAGAAAAATAAACCAAATCTACCCTAACCTTATAAAAGCCAATTTTTTGAGGTTTTGAAAAAAGCGATATGTTAATTAATATGTGTGGAAAGATCAGAAAAATCCTTTATGATATTATTTCCTAAGAATAGTTGTGAGACTTTAGAGGAGTGAAACATCGAAATATCTCCAAAATGTATCACCAGTGATTTTGCAAAAATCCTTTCAGAAACAATCAGTCAAACTTATCAAAAACATATTCATTCTAGAAACTTTTCAATGAGCCTACAATAAAACACACATGTATCTTTGTTCAGAAGAAATTCAGATTACAAACTAAAACTATTTTAACTTTTATCTTTCAGGTACTGGCAACTTTTGCATGGTCAGATTCATCCTTCAACCGATTTTAGGGATGCATTGCTATCATGTTACAATCAGTTCTAGCGATATCTTCCAAATAAAAAGTTTTACAGCTATCTCTCTCATTGTGAAAGTTCGGTTTAGTGGACAAACTCATTTCTCCTAGTGCTTGTGTCAAGCTGTCCATAAAAATGCAGTAGCTTTCAAAAGTTAACAATTTTTAATTTCGAATAGGGAACTAACGACAGTTTTTAAAGGAAAATAGTGTCTTAAACAGAATGGCAACTGAATCTCTTTAACGAGTTAGCCCAAATTTGGCTCGCAACAGAGCTTTAACACGCCGCAACATGGATGCCACAAGTCCTTATATTGACATATTGTACCAGATGTTTAAGCAACGGTTACGCAAGTCCGAGATATTGCGAAATGGTGGTCTTTAAACTCTGAGCTGCCGTCCCATGAGATCTCAAATGCGTTCTATCGGATTGAGATCCGGTGAGTTAGGTGGCCAGGACCTTAACTGGAATTCAGCATCATGTTCCTGGAACCACTCCAACACAATTTTAGCCTTGTGACACGGGGCGTTGTCCTGTTGGAACATTCCATTTCCAGCTGGAAAAACAGAGGTCATGTAAGGGTGCAACTGGTCCGCAATGATGTTCAGATATCCTGTAGCATTCATGGTCTGCTCTACCACAACCGCGGGTCCCAGAGAAGCCTAAGAGAACGTCCCCCAAAGCATAATACCGCCACCACCGGCCTGTGTATGACCTACTGTATATTGAGGGAGCAACTGTTCACCTGGAAGACGGCTTATCCTGTCACGTCCATTGGCGTGATGAATGACAAACCGTGATTCATCTGACGAGGCAACTCTTTTCCACTGATCCATAGACCAGACGCGATGTTCCCGGACCCAGCATAGACGCAGTTGGCTTTGACGCTTGTTCAGCAAAGGCACACGAGTGGGACGTTTGCTGTGTAGCCCCATATCCAACAGTCTCCGTTGAACAGTGTGCTCCAATACTATTCTACTTGGCCCTGCATTGTATTGGGTTGTCAACTGAGCCACTGTCTGGCTCCGGTTTTACTTCACCATGCGAGACAGTCTCCGACGACCTTTTTCTGTGATAGCGTGTGGACGTCCAACACCATGTCGTCTACTGCTAGTTTTACTGTCGTTCATCCACTTTGCATAAGTACTAACAACTGTAGATTGCGAACAACCCACGAGTCGTGCACTTTCGGAAATACTTGTTCCGAGCCTTCGAGTCATTACAATCTGCCCTCTATCAAAATCGCTTAGATCCACAGCCTTACCCATAACACACAGAAATAAGTGAAAGAATGATTCTTCAGACTCTCCAGCAATAATTAAATACCACTTCCACCTGATAACGTGTCTTCCACGTCATCCAGGCGAGTTCATTGCAAAATGTAGGGGTAGTCATAATGTTTTGGCTCTTGAGTGTATACTCATCTAATGCTTTAACACTTGTGTATCATATGTGATAAACAATCAACTGTACTTTAAGCGGAAAATAATTTAGTGTAACGTCTTAAATTTAGTTTTATTTTAGAGTTAGACATATAAAATGTAAGGATGTATATCTAATGTACATCATATAATTTTTCTCTCATATGGAGTAAGGCAAAGTTGATCCTGTCCCTTATAAATTAAATTTAGACATGGACATGTATTACGTGGGCTGACTCTTATCATCTTTTTCTAGGTGCTGTCCAATCGGAGTACGAGTGCTTTGAGCAGTTTAATACCCAGGGCAGCTTGAACGGCAATTGTGGTCCCGATAATCAGGGTGGTTTCATCAAATGCACTCAAGCGTAAGTATACATGTTGACTTAATACACTCTTTTTTTTTGGGCACGCTTATGCATAGCCTTGCCGTACTTTAAGAATCGTTGCGCCTGGTAGGCGCAGGAAGCCGCAATTCTCATCGTCCACCCCTTCCTGTCGACAGCGGCATCCCTTGCTGTTGTCTAACTTGACCATCCGAGTTAGTCTCTCTCTCGTGTGGCTATTTGAAATGATGGGAAAATAACCCTAAATTAAAATTTTAGCTTATTTTTTTCTTTAAATATCATTCAAAAAACTTTTTTCAAAACCTCGCTGAAGTGGCAAATACTTCGTTAAACAGATTTCATATCGTTCGTATTTTTATGCCTAGACATGTTTATTCTGATTCTAAATAAATCCACATACATTTACACTACTGCTATCATCGACTTGTGTAACACGACATCGTGAAGAGAACATGTACAATTAATGTGCCATGCTCGCTAAATGACTTTACAGATAGGGACAGATCGGTTAGCTTAATTTAACTGTCAGTTTAGAAGTCGGACATTTAGCTGCAATTTAATATTTCTTTTAAAGTAGACTTGACGACAAAGTTGAAGTATTAGTGATCTCTAACGACGTAATAAAGTTATAGTCATGCCTTAAATTCAGGCGTCACTAAAACTTCGTTGGAAAGTGAGAACTCTACAAAATTCTTTACATAGCCAAAGTTACAGATTGGTTTAGCTCTTAATTTAGAAGTCAAACATTTTACTGCAATTTAATTTTTTAACTATCTTTGGCTGCAATAAGGAAATATTAGTGACCCCTAACGACGTAGTCGCTCCTTGAATGCAAACGTCTCTAAAACTTCATAAAGAATTAAGAATTCTACATATTCTTTACACAAAGATACAGATCGGTTAGCCAGTTATTTTTTTAGATATTAAAAAATTTTGAAAACTCCGAAGTGCCCCATAACTTTTCACTATATGTGTGTACATGTATATAGCTTATTATATGATTGTATATTTTATGTTTTGTAACAGAAACGTGAGATGCGGTTCGCTTCAGTGCCAGCGAGGCTCCCGTGCTCCGATGATAGCAGGAAAAGACAAACAATACACGAGGACAATTGTCTCCATTGGTGGTCTGGAATACGAATGCAAGTAAGTACATTCGTTGCTCAAGCTTCTTGTAGTCACCATAGATGAAATTAAAACTCATCCACATATGGGAGATGTTGAAAGGTAAAAGATGGCATAAACTCTACAAAGCGAGATTCTTCGCTCGGAATTCATGACCATATATGAAGACGTCCTTTAACTTTGTGGAATCGTGTGAAGAGATTTAACGTGGTTAAATGGGAGTGTGAAAAGATGAAACTACAGTGGACTCCGCTTAATGTTATCAATCGCTTATTCTTATCGAAATCACTTTGTCCTGATTTTCTCTATTCATTTGTATGTTAAAATGATCGCTTTATGGGATCGTTACATCGGTTAATGGGATCAGTTTCCGAACCTCATTTTAACTGGCAAAGGAATATTCACAATATATTCAGAAGGAACCCATTCTTTTCTTTCCCTTCGCTGTTGTTTGAATTTCCGAGAGTTCTCCTCTTCAACCTAGGGAAATAGGAAATGAACAAAGGATTGGGAAATTACAAGTTCCTGGAATTTTTCAGAAATACCCACACTCTGCTGCTGGTCAATGGTTGTCAGATAAGCAAAAGGCAACACATTATTATCGGAACTGAGAAGGAGCGTATGCACATTTTATGCCTTGCTCGCTTACATGCAGCTTGTCGATATGGAAGCCGGAAAGCGAAAGGATTTAACATTAAAACAAAAGATCGAAATTTTAAATCGTTATGACAGGTTGATTACGATTACGTACAATTTATCAATGAGCTTCTTAGAAAAAATTGTAGACAGTCAACAAGGGATTATTTTTTTTAATTATGTATACAATTCTTATGTTTTAAAGGATAATATACAATACATAAATATGAGTTTTTTCATTTTATTTCAAAATTTAGTCCGTGTGAATTAAAGGGGTGGCGGTGGTAAATTTATCTAACTTTGAATATCGTTTATTGTTATCAAAATCACGGTGTCCCAAACTGATCACATTAAGCGGAGTCCACTGTAGTTTCTTCTTGCAATTGTTGTCTACTAAATTTTACTGATTTTTTTTCTTTTGTATTTTAGAGTGACCTCTGGCACCATCAATGCAGACATCCCTGACTTGGGTCTAGTGAGTGATGGTACTAAATGTGCTGAGGATAAGGTATGCTTGTTTTCTTTCTTTTTCGTTTTTTATTTTCTCATTCCTCTTTAGAGCTCGAATTGGGTAGGAAGATGATGAGTGTCAGAAAAACGGTTTAGAAATTAGGAGTGTGGTATATTTGGTTGTATATATGTGTCTGTGTCAGTGTTTCAATGTCTGTTCATATCATAACTTGATACATCAAAATCGAAATAAGCTAAAGGGATAAAATTTTGTTTGTGTATGTTACACGAGAAGGGTACATCTGCATACAATATTTGGCAAGAAAAAAGGAGATACGGTATAATTTGTAGTGTGTTAAATATAGGCCTAATAGGGTGGGCTATGACACCTTCAATGATCTTGAGTGAAGAAGTAGCGTGAAGAAGAATCACAGACTTAAAAGAATTGGAAATCACTTCTATTTTCTGGAGTAAATAATTGCTATATACAAAGGGATTCTAATATCGCAAAACAATTCGAAATGCCAAGGATTGTTGCTTGGATAACATATCCACGATGATCACAGCCGTAAAAGAGAATTAACTATTCTCACACGATGGATAGGCTTTTCCAGGGTGCAACTCGAACCCAATCTATACCACCTTTGGTGTCCGAGAACCTGACGTTCCTTATATGAGCGGACCTTACGAATCTCCCGAACGTAATTGCTAAAAAGCTGGCTCCGAGTCGCGAAAGCCTTCATGAGGTCAACGCACCTACGTAAAAAAATGTCGAAAAGCCCCGAGTAAAATTCTAGGCTTTTTATACCTGGAGGTCTGTTACGGTCCAGCCAATCGTTTTCTGGTCAGTTACGATTCCAGTTACCTTTGAACTCCAGCTAAGGTTACAGCTAGTTAATTAGTCGAATTCTCATTCGCTAGCTGTCCCGTTCCAGAATTCTCGATACAATGCTCCGGAATCATTACCACGACGGATCAGGGCCTGACGCCTATTCAACCAAACTGTCAACATCCCAAACACTGCGTCGCCGCGCAATTGTAGTCTGGTCAAGCAGGTTGGACCGAGTTCAGCTGATTTCGGTCGTTAGTTTTCTGAACAAAGGGGGTCTTCACAGGGCGATAAATCCACACAGTGGTTCGAATCGTATTTTTTTTCTTTCCGGTTAAACTAATATATATATATATATATATATATATATATATATATATATATATATATATATATATATATATATATATATATATATCGGTCTAGTTCCAGTTTTCGTTTTGGCAAAAATAACGATTTTCGGTTCAGTTCCAAATGAATAATTTTATTTTATATATATTCTTACTTGTATTAAAAATATAATTCTGTCATAAACAAAAGATGAAATGCTATCAAGATTCAAAAGATTTTATTCTTTTTTTTTAATTTCATACACTATATTAATTGATATAATTAAACAGCACGTGCGATATAACAGGTGAGCAGAGAATGGCGAGCATTGGCATCGTTATGCATTGTCAAAATCGCCTTTGACAACTGAGCATTTAACTGAATTAAATCAGTCTTCTACAAGTAGTTTCAAACGAAACTGAAGCAGATAAGTTTTAGAGAACATCAAAACAAGTAAATGAGATGCAGTATACATGGAATGACGATAATTATACGGTTAACGTTAAATTAAAAAATATTGATAAATTGGTTACAGTAACAAAATGACTGGAGATATACCTATTCGAAATATGCCCAATTTTTTTTTCGATTCAGTTCAGGTTTTTGTTCCGACCAAAATAACGGGTTTTTTTTTTTTTTGTTTTCGGTTTAATTTCGGTTTGATGCGTTGAATCCACATTTTAAGAAGAAAATTACTATTTATCTGTGTAAATGAAAGGGAATTTGCTATATCCTCTCGTTGTAAGAAATGGTATACAACTAAATGAACAGTGGTAAACGCAGACAAGGCAGTTCATTACCCGGTTGAATTTTTAAATAATATAAATTCGGTCGGTCTCCTGCCGAACAATGGCCAAATGAGTAGGGGACTGCTGTTTGGTACTAGAATTTGTGAGATCGAATCGTAATGCTGGCATGGATGTTTGAAATTGGCTTTAAGCAGTATGTCCCGGTCCCATTAGCCTTCGTGCAACAAAAAAGTAGACCATAACGCTTACATTAATCAATTAGTTAATCATCAACCGATCTCCCATACTGTGTGCTCAGTGCTTGTTGAAACACTTTGTGTTGCAAAGGAATCTGTATAACATTGTAATGCATATGCATACATGTATAATATATAATATTATACATATATGTACATAGTGTACATATAACATAGTAAACTAATAAATCTTACCTTAAACTAATGTACCGACACCTGAGAATAATTAATAAATGTAATGCTAAACCCCTTATTTTAGGTTCGTAACCAGTAAACTTACCCCAAACAAGTTTTATTAATCACACTAAAGAAGAGTAGCACCTACAGGGACTATAACTTACATTTTTAGACACTGTAAGATCGTAAACAGGCCTCAGATACAATAAAGTTGACGTTATAAAGTTGTAAATTAGGTTCCTACGTTAAGTCCAAGGATTAAAAATTCTTAGAGATTAGTTTTTAACCCCTCGTGGTCAATAATGGCAAAGCATGTTACTGGCTATCCATAAGAAAATGTAAAACAATAGTACTTACTGTCAATTGTATTGAAAATTTGCCAAAGAAAAAAAAGCAATATTGTAAGAGGTTATTAAATTGCCGGAGTCCGTCCAGAGTACTGGTAGACAAAAGTAGTTGGCACGATTAACGGTTGTCGGAGATGAAATAAAAACTTCACGTAAAGAGACTTTATGTTTAATTCCTCGGTACACGACTGCTACAGATCTCGGGTTACATCAGAGAAAAAGGGGTACATGTATATATATATATAGATAGATAGATAGATAGATAGATAGATAGATAGATAGATAGATAGATAGATGTGTATATATATACATGTGTGTGTGTATTATTTAAGGCTAGTAACAGAAAAGAGCAGTTAATACAAAATATGACACGCAGAGACACACACTGTGATCTAGTATGAGTGAAGCATCCAGTATCATGCTCGCGAGTTAAATGAAACTGAGGTGCTACCAGCTGGTTTTGAGAAATGTTTTATATTGTCATATTGTTCATATAATTCATATTGTCATATAATTCGTATTGTCTATATATTTTTCAGATCTGTGTTAATCAAACATGCGTTAATGTCGATGTATTTATCGAGCCTGGAAAATGTCCAACAAACAACATTGCCCTGGTCTGCTCAGGACATGGAGTAAGTGCCTCTGTTTTCTCTACATTCATGTTTCTGAATAAAGGTTGGGTTTTTTTAATACTCCAATGTTCACGTCACTACGAAGCATATAGGTCGTATAGTATCTGAGAGATACACGATTGACTTATCACAATTATCTATGATTAATTTCAGATGTTGGGACGGAGAAATATTTAAAACTAAATTAGATCATTTATGTGTTTAAAAAATTAGTAACAGAACATTTATTTAATTAAAATTAGAAATGTATATGGACAAACTATTACAAAAATAAATAGCTGTGTATCTGAGATATTTTCGCTAGAGTTGGAGTACAATAAAATATATTTATAATACATATTTTATTCAGATTCAATGTATGAAGTACTAACATCTATTAACAAAAACCATTCGTGCCGAACGATGGCCGATTGGTTAGGGTGCTGGCCTTCGGAACCGGAGTTCGTGGGTTCGAATCCCACTGTGGCATGGATGTTCGTAGCCGTTCGGAATCGGCTTTAAACTGTAGGTCCCGGTCTCATTAGCCCTCGTGTTGCAAAAAGTAGACCGTAGCACTCCAAACCAAACCAAACCAAACCATTCGTGCCAAAATCGTATTCAAGAATTTCCCGTAGTTATTTTTGTAAAATAGTTCCATTCATTTTGTATGCTATCCTAAGTACGTTTCCTGTTCACAATTCGGAAATAACGTCCCATCGATAGTGCTCGGTAAATTACATTTGCCTAAAAAAATGTTAAGTAAATTAGCGGTGATCTAAAATGTCCGCATAAAGAAACACCACAGAGTTTATCAAAATGTTCTATTTTTCTATTCCTTACGTTCCATGTTACCACCCCTATACAGCCACCAAGCATATGAAAAACACTGAAAATAAGAATACTACAAAATTAATAAACTATAAATTTATTAAGTTGCCAGTTTCAATAATAAAAAAACTATATGAAAGAAAGTATAAATAAAGAATGACAAGTACATTGGAATAAAATTGAAAAAGGTCGAACTACATCGACACAATTTAGTCACATCAATGTGACAATCTATAAATATCCAGAATAACCACCTTTCGCAGAACAGACAGCTGCAAGACATGCAGGAAGAGAGTCAATTAGGTTCCTGAAGTTATTCACTGGGATGTTGAGCCATGCCGACAACAGTGCCGTGGCCAGCTACGCTAGGTTTTGCGGGTGAGGATCCATGGTACGAACTACCCGATCGAGATGATCCCAAAGATTCTCGACTGGGTTCAAGTCCGGGGAATTTGCTGACCAAGGAGATGTGGAAAATTCATCTTGGTGATCTTCGAACCACGCACATTCACTGCGAACTTTATAACACTTCCATAGTCATGTTGATAGATGCCATCATTCTGAGGAAAAACAATACACATGTAGGGGTGAACAGAGTCTTCAAGGATAAATGCATACTTGCGTTGATCTATCGTGCCTTTCACAATGATGGAAGAACCCAGAGAATACCGCGAAAACATTTCCCAAACCACAATGCTCCCTCCTCCAGTTTAGACCCTTTCAGAAATTGTTGCAGTGTGTTTGCTTTCAGACGTTTCACACCGCATACACCAACGTGCATCTGCTCGATGGAATATAAAACGAGAAAACCATCGCAAAAAGCCACCTGTCTCCACTCAGTGGAAGTCCATTTGCGGTAATGGCGTGCAAATTCCACCCTTCGTAGCCGATGAACAGAAGTCAGTACAGGTGCATTAACCAGGAATCTGCTGCGGAGGCCCATACACAGCAACGTTTGCTGAACCGTTGTTGGTAGCCCCATGGTTTCTCTGGGTGATCAGTTGTTCATCGGTTGCACTTCTATTCGCCCGAACACGCTCTATCTCTTCACCCCTGCCATCTATGACCCGTGATGCACCCCATTTGCCACGTCTCTGATTTTGGATAGTACCATTTTTTTCCATGCACGGTATAATTTTACCACGGTAACCCGGAAACAGTTTACAAAGTTAGTTGTTTCGGAAATGCTCACCCCTTGACCCGAAAACCAATGATCATGTCCTTTTGGACTTCAGATAAATCGCTTCGTTTGTGCATGACGACAAGAACTGAAATTTTTTCTGAATTCCTTCAACACATTTTATATATCCACTAAATTTGCTAAGACACATACCTTCTGCGATTGGTTATTTAACGTTGACGTCGAAAGTAAGCGGTGGTCACATATGACTGGACTGTGTACAATAATACCGAAAATTGACAGTAAATGACAATTTAGAAAAAAATATATTTTACTGCACATGGGAGTTTCTCAACCCACTTGTAAAAATCAAAAGACTGGATTCACCAAATTGTAAATGCAGAATAATAGGAAACCACAGCATTACGTGTAAGTACAATGTAAATTTGCTTCTATGTTTATTAAAAAAATATGAAATTGAAACACAAATCGAATATTTTGAAAGAATAGATAAAACCTCAACTATATTAAAAATAAAGTAAATTTATGTATTAAAGACAGACCACTCTTTTATCCAAGTTAAATTCTGATGAAAACGAAAATAAAAATGTATAAATTTTAAGGTACCTTATTAATAAGCTTATGGTTTTTAAATGAATAATGTTTACCCTTTAAGCTTTGCCTTGAGTTGGATGTGAGTGTGTGTCATTAGTGCCATCATCACCAATTTGACCTTAGTTTAAATTGTTCAAGCACAGTCCAGAGACGAAGTACAACTGCACACTGAGGATCATTGTTATTTGTGCACGTTAGGTGATCATGCACGCTATTTGACCATCTATATTTAAATTAAATTTACTGGTCTTTTGTTATTCCTTGGCAAGTTGAGAAAAATTAATTCATTGCTATTGTTATTATTTGTTTTTTGTCGCCCATTATATGCATACCCACAAAAGTACACTGATTCTCAGTTTTTATGTTCATTTATTATAACTACTTGTGAACTGAATTTTTTTCTCCTATCGCAGGTTTGTTCCAACATCAACACTTGTCACTGCGATCAGAATTGGACGTCGACGGATTGCAGTGAACCAGTGAAATCTGGGCTGGATATCGTAGATCACACTAACGGGCCCGTCGGAACCCTCGTCAAACCCGGAGAGACGGGTACGCTAACCACCATGAAGACGGTCAGCGAGACGGCTGCGGACTGGAGGAACAAGACTCACAAATCGAACGTGCCCTATGGAGGTGAGTTGATCACTTTCGAAATGACGATGTTGTAGCTCTAGTGACTTAACTCCAGATGTTTGGAGAGAAAATTTATATAAAGTTGGTTGGTTGCTTCTACTTTTTGTCACACGATGGCTCATGAGAAGGTCTACTGACATCAATACAATGTTGAAATATATTCTTTATTCTTTAAAATATACTTCACTACAATGAAAACTGTTAACTGTACTCAGTTACTCCGTTTTTATAATTGTAAAAATATACAACTAGTCATGTATAATAAAATAACTGCTAATAATTGTATATCTGTGCAACCCAGTTTCTGCAAAATCTCTTTATTAATGTAGATTATTACCACACATTGTTAACCAAAATAGATGGGGTACTACTTGACTTCACACTGGTTGTATTGAACTTACATACAGACCACGAAATACACATTTTTGTTGTATATATTCATGCCGAGTACGATAAGTAAATGTTGTGTTGCTACTGTTCACATTTTGAAAACAGCAAACAAGTATATCTTCTGTTTTATTCTTCTGTTGAATTACTATGACAAATACTTATGAAATAGTTCTCGAACACTCCCCATGTAAATTATATGCTTGAAGTGACAAATTCGGGTGGTTTGCTCAGTTAGGACACCATTAATAAATTGAATAATAAAAAAAAATATTTTTAATCACTTCATCCCATAAAAAGCTCCAAATAGTTTGAGACTTTCGCGGGATTGTTTGTGATGTTTAGATGAATATTTTTAAAGACTTCTTATTCTCTGTATTCTGCTTCAAGCTGAACTTGGTGGTGGAGGCACGATCCTGTTGAAATAAAAATGGGTGATGTCCGCGCAACACAGAACTGATTTTCTGAGATGGATGTCGAACGACCTTGTTCAGATCCCAGGCCTAATTCTGGTAGGAATGCGTGAGTCGACCAGGCTACAACTACTACAACTGTACTATAGGTTGCTATTCTTTTTCGAGAAAGTTGTGTAATTCCCAAGGCAATGTGCCAGAAAGTGATAGATACTTTTTTCTCATAGAGAAGCGTCCGTCACTGAATCCAAAAAGAAGTCCCAATCAATACTAATTTTGTATTTCGTATGTTAATAAATGTTTTGTAATCTGCTTTAATTAATCTAAAATATATGATTAAAGATAATTTGTAAAAAACCTCTTGATCTCAGAACTATTTCCAAGAGAAACAGAAATGACAATGCTCAACAATATTCTCAATATTCTACTAGATTTTATATATGTTATATTATACTATTGGCTACGACTTGAGCAATTAAATAATATTTTCTTTAATTGCTCATATCTAATGATATATTCAATGATTTAATTTTACATTGTTGTACAATGCGTCATTTGCTCTTTGACAACATTTTTCCTGATTTCATGGGGTCTAAAACTACCGATATTAACCATTTGCACTCGAGGGCTCCGGAGTGGAGCCATTTAAAATTTTTCTTCAAAATCGAGGACTCCTCTAAGGAGACAATGCAAATAATTTTCAGTTTTTAACATAAGAACAAAAATCAAATCGTAAAAACTAATTATTTTGCATTGTCTCCGTAGTGGAGCCCTCGAGTGAAGAAAATGTCTAGAGTTCCATCAGGACAGAGTTTTTTCTGGGAGTTTTTGTTTAGAGTTTCGTATAAAGTTTCATGATGATGCTTTGATAAGTTAGATTGAATTTTCGAGTGTCTTGATTGCGTTCTCATGGCGAGGTTCCACGACTGCAGGGTGGTGATAACCGCCATAACCCCACTTCATAATGAGGCGAAAAGCCTTATTACATATATTTATTACATATATAATACGCATATACAAATATATAAAACATACTCGATGCTGCTCGGCTGGGCTAGAGGCAAGCCCTTGCATCTATGGGATCTTTTTTCTATACTCTGTATAGAAAAGGCTTTTTATACAAAAGTAAGATTTAAAAAGTGGTTGTAAAAATATTGTCATTCATTTTTCTGATGCAGGCGAGTTTCAAAATGACATAGTCATTAATATCTATTATTTCTTTTCTTTCAACAGTTGGCAAAAAGGACGTCCTCAGCACCCCATCTCTCGTAATAGTTCTCGTGTGTGTTGTTGGTGGAGTTTTCATTTTCTTCGCGCTACTCGCCACCTGCTACAGGTAATGGAACTCTTATCTCATCTTTACAGTACTGGGGGGAGAGGGTTAAATCGGATAACAAGTGAATCACATGTCTGTAAAAAGAAGAAAAAAACACCAGTTGCTCTATAGCCTTCAACAATTTATTGAAATTCGATGCGTTCATAACTTTAAAAATAGTAGTAGACCCAAATTATATGGAAAGGGTGGCCAACCCAGGGCTCTGCGAGCCACATGGGGCTCTTTGGAGGATTATTTGTGGCTCTCGATAAACGTACCCGAGTTCCCTTTACATTTTTGTATTAATATATTCAAAAAATAATATTACAACCGATGGAGCTCCGTCAAAGCTGGAAAAAAAATCGGTCTAATTGTCCTTTTAAGAGATGATTCTCAAATTCCACAATTCATACCAATTCACTGCATAATTCATCGAGAACATCTCGTTACAAAATATTTAAAATATCCTCATGTTAGGAAAACAGTGTAACATATTGTAAATTACATTCACACCAATGCAAAAAAATCATCGACAATTAAAAAAATTTTTCTTGAAAAATTAAAGGACGGAGAACTTCCAAATGACATTCATTAAATATAATTTCTGTAAAAAAAAAAAAAAATTTAATACCTTTTAAATACGTATTTAATTGCAGCTTGTGAAGCATTTGAAATTTAGAAAAATGGTTCGGACTATCAAGGAGCTTGGCCACCCCTGTTATATGTGCTTAAGAAAAGGGGTGTTTCTTAATTTATCAATCTTTATAGATATTTTCTGCCAAAAGTAGTGAATAAATTTGTACAGAATGCTCATCTTTGTGCTTGAGGGAAATTTGTCTAAAGCTATCTTTCAGTGCCAGTCATATGTCAGTGGATATTTTTCTGGGGTATTTTGATTATCTGATAAGATACGATCACTTGAAAATATCTAAGATGTTACTAAAATATATTTTACATACATGTATATTAGTGTTTACCTCCCAACTTTTACGGTCTATCCATAAAATCTACGGTTTTTGGTTTAATTTTACAGATTTCTAATAAACCAAGAATTTTTACGGTTTTGGGTACCGTGAGAAAATTAATTTAAAAAATTTCAAGAACTGGACAATGATTTTAAATTACATAAAATACCACATAAATGAAAATAAATTAATCTTATTTATTAGAACTTGAATAAGTATTATCAAAATCAGTATTATGATATCTCTCTGTTCTTATCTGGTAGAAATTCACTTTGAAATAAGTTAACATTCTGTTTTTCTAGAATCAAATGTAATTGAAAAATATTAACTAATGTTTTATTATATATAATGAATGCGTAAAGGTACTTATGACACTAAACATCATCTAATTTATAAATCGATATTTAAACCCAAAAGTTTTACTGGTGTCAATTATTAAAAGTTGACAGGATATTAAAGTTTCTATATGCAACGCCACGAAGGAGAACTAACGAACACGTCTTAGACAGACAAGAGACAAAAATGCATTTGTTTGCTCTGCAAAACTGCCGTCTTGAGGAAGGAGATATCACGTGGATGACTTCTCATTAGAAAGAGTTTTCGATCAGGGTTTCTTTAGTGGCTTGTTAACATGTTATTAGTAGCTAAAAGGCAAACAGTGGCATTAAGATTGAAGAGTTCTTAATTTTTTTCGTGGGGAAATTGACAGCTGTGTCTGAAAAGAGAAAAAGGGGTTATACATAGCAGTTATTAATTCAATTTTTAGTTTTGGGAAGTGCAGAATCAATGCCAATCTCAATGATTCATAGCCTTGACTTATTTTCGGTGACAGGGAAAGATAAGATTTAGAAACCGTGGATTGGGAAAATTTTGGAG
>JAGEOH010001534.1:0-17942 GCA_032207245.1 Pardosa pseudoannulata | reverse complement strand
TGTAGAATGATTTGTCTTTGCTCTCAAACTAAACCTCTGTTTTGACAGTCACTTCTTAATTTGAGCCGAATTTCTTTTCCTTGAGTATCTTTTTGATGTTTGCAAAAAGCCAGTTATCACCCACGGAGAGCGCAGATCTGGAAAGTATGGTGTGTGAATGCTTAATACATTAAATTTAATCATCATTTTCATCAATTTGTGGAAGGAGGCATTGAATTAATGAAACTGCACTTTCTTTTGCATGTGAGGTCGTTTTTTTCATAATTTCTATACTAAATTTATCCAATAATGCCATGTAATATTCACTATTGATAGTTTTATCTTTCTTAAGATAGTCGATGACATACCATGTGTGCCCCAAAATGTGGATGCCGTAACCTTGCCAGCTGACTTTTGAGTTTTTGGTCACTTTGGATGGTTATCACCAGATGTTATCTTCTTAGCTAACAATCTTTATGATTCCAGTATGTGATAGTGGATCCACGCTTCATCCATTGCCTCATACCGTCGCAAGAAATCTTTTTCATTTCACTTGAACAACTCAAAATAATGTTCTGAATAGTCGACACGTTGTTGATTTTGGTCCAGTGAGAGCAAAAGCGGCACCCAATTTGAAAACAACTTACATATGTTTAAAATTTCGTGTAGAATCGTAAACACCTTACTTCCTAATATCTTTAAGGTGTCATCTATCTCATTCAACTTTATTTTTGGGGACTTACAAAATTATTTTGTAGACTTTTTTTATGTTTTCCAAAACAATTGCTTATTTTGGGCAACCAGAGCGCAGAGCATCATCGTGTCTGTATGGTCGCTCTAAAATTAGAATACTAGTCAATAATTGTTAATTTTCATGATGCAGAATCTGCATAACACTTATCAAGCCATTTTTTTAGCATCAACAATATTTTTCTCTATTTAAAATAAAAATTTGAAAAAACGAAATTTATTTTTATTCATTGTTTTGAAAATTATTGGAATCATTAAAACCACTTTAGCCACTTGAGTGAATGTGATGAAATTTTGGCTTGTATCATTTGAAAAAAACACTTCTATGCAGAAATTATGTGGGTTTGTCAACAGGGTTGCCATATATGTGTCAAACTGGAGACTTCTTGAGTGATGTGTTAGATTAAAGCAGGGGGGATTCTAATTAGAAAATTTCCGAATTTTCCGAAAAATTTTTCCAAGTTTGTTCCGAAAATTATAAAAATCAGATTTTTTTTTTTTTTTTTTTCGAAAATTTTGGAAAGAATTTTTAAAAATCTGTTTCTGAAAATTAAAAAGAAAAAAAAAAAATAATAATAATAATAAAAATTTTAAAAACTGTCTTCCACTTTAAATAAAAAAATATGTAAATGAATTTTGAAGATAATCATGAAAGTTTTATATCTTTTTTCACCCTTTTTTCTTTTTGTGCCACGTCCACAATTTTTTTTTCTACCGAAGAACAGTAATATGTTATGTGATTTTCTTTTTTAAAGCAATATGTTAAAATTTAAAGTTATGCATTAAGATTAAGAAATTGAATTTTTGTTTTCTAGATAACCAACACGCATTGATATATATGTGTTTGTATTATTTTATACAGAACACACTTATATTTGCAACTCTCTAATAAAGTGATATATATTAGAACATGTTAATATATTGATATTTGATAAGCAATATATTATGATATTAAAATTCAGATATCATCCAGCTCAAGTTTTGACTTTTAGAAATTAACCTTAATATAATTTTTATTTTAAATTAGTACCATATATTTTTTCAGAAAATTTTAGATAATGTTCAGATTTTTTTTTTTTTTTTAACATAGAATTACCCATGGATTAAAGAAATATCTATTATAATGTGAAAGTTTTGTTCACAGCCGTTTAAAATATATACTTTTAAACCACTTCTAAAGTTTTAAGAAAAGTTAACTCATAATATATTGTGCCACTCTATGCAATCATTTACAAAATCACTAATCTGCCCAACTTTACTAGGTACTATACTGATGTATATTATTCAACAAAATATTCTACAGTACTTTTTCCAATCGATTTCCAATTAGTTGTGCCCAAAGTTGAATATAAATCTACGTCTTGATATAAAATTGGCATATCCACAATAAATAATAATTGTTTGTACTTTTATTTAGTCAGTTTCATGCTGCATAAGCATGAAAGCAATATTTTCCACCCATATTTTTAATTGAATAAAAATACAGGTTGATTTCTCATGGTGATTTTGTATGAAAAATCTATCAACTTTAGTTGTAAAGCAGCCAATTTTAAAAAGAGGGGAGGTGGGGGGGTTTCTTTTCCTTTTCTAATGATTTTCTAGTAAATACTTACCTTTAGTCAGATAAGTCCTGAATATTCTTCGTTCTCCATTTACAAGAAAATTATACCAGATTAAGGAATTAAATACATTTTGATTTCTTAAAGGCCTTACCACATGTCAACCTGTATGTGTTAAAAAAGCAACAGATTCAGTTTATGGCTTCTTTTCCCGATGAAGAGTGCGCGAATTTCTCGAAGCGACAATTTTTCAACCGATTTATATTCGCTCAAGTTGATGTGCAATAAAACCTTTAATTGTTTGAAAATTTTTCGCTATCATACAAAAAATTCGCACATTCTTCATCGGTGTGGGGGGGGGGGCTGAATTTGTCGGGTTTTTACATGTGCAAGTTGGTGTGTAATAAGGTCTTAATAATATATTAAACAATTAAACTTCTATTCGATTGAACTTACGGTTAAAGACTATGGTTTACAAAACGTGACATGAAAATCTAACAAAAAAATTTATTCCCGCTAATCTTCAAAATGGAATATTTTATTAAGAAGCATTTTGGTTTTGGAGTGCTACGGTCTACTTTTTGCAACACAAGGACTAATGAGACCGGGACCTACAGCTTAAAGCCGATTCCGAATGGCTACGAACATCCATGCCATTGTGGGATTCGAACCCACGAACTTCGGTACTGAAGGTTAGCACCCTAACCAATCGGCCATCGTTCGGCTAGAAACATTTTGAAAAGATCCATTAATATTTTAGTTTTGAAGGACAAAAGAGCATTATTACCGAATATCCTAAGTTACCTGAAATAATTAAATACAGATGAAATGTTTCACTACTAAATTATGATCCGGAACACCCTTCCTGTCTCAACACCTTGTCGTGTTTCAGGTTTCTGTAATAGATGTTACCCACCAATGATTATGTTGCAACACCATTATTAACCCGTTCTACTTTTTCCTTCTCTTTTTAAAAAAAACAAAACATTTCGTTGTACAGATTCATTTATTGAAATTTGGAAGCGAATATTCTAAACTCTGCAGTAATCCGTATTTTTAAACAGACATAATCTGGTTTAAAAATTTCTTTGCAGTTAGAAGAGCAGAAAGTTCTCTACTGAAAAAGGTCTGCTAAACGTTTTTATTTACGTTTGAAAAATAATATACCAAAATTTCTCACAAATAATTTAATGTGTAATATATTTTTCTCAAAAAAAAAAAAAAAAAAAAAAAAAAAAAAAAAAAAAAAAAATAAAAAGCTAGCATTTTAGATTTTGCCATTCTATCACTAGTATAATTTTTTAAAAGGATTCTTAACCGTTTGAGTGATCGCGCTTCGCTTGTTATGTGCCAAAAATTCGGAGAAGCGCGATAGCGCTTCTCTTGATTTGTACCGAAAATGCGGAGACGCTGCTGTTGTTTAGTATAATTTTCGCATCTATTGAGAGCAGTTGAATTCAAATCAATCGCACTCAATTGTGATTCTCAATTTTACTCAATTGTGATTTTTAATAATATAAGAATTAAAATAAAATACAGTGGTAAGTAGCAATGCAGTAGAGCCGTGGATTGTGGTACGATAGACAATATGAGCGTGTTTTATTTATTTATAGTAAAAAAAAAAAATTTCCGTTGTTCTATAGAAATTAGAAACTGTTTTCACTTTCTCAACGAGTGTTATTATGACGTTATTATGTTATTATGTGTTGTTATACTGATCATTATTGATGCTATAGAGGAGGAATGGCAAGCAAAAATGCACAGGAAGACTATCAATATGTACAAAGTTTTCTTTAATATGTACAAAGGTTTCTACAAAATTGTTATCTCATCTTTATTTCGCCGCAATACATCTGAATAAGATAAAAAATAGTAAAATAGTTAATAGTTTTTCTAAAATATATTTTATGAATAATAACAAAAGCTACAATATTTAAAATTATAACAAATTAATAAAACAGAAAATTTTTTAAGGGTTTGGTTGTGATTGTTTTATGCTGAAAAGTATTTTTAAGTTCGGAATAAGTTTTGAAATCTGCAACCTAATACCGTCTTCAGCATCCAATCTGTTTCTTTATTTTGTATTCGTCGCAGTGTGACAGTGGTTTCGCAGGAAAACCACCTGTTAACACTTTTTCTCAGTTTTAAACACATTAATTTATACATTTATTTATTTATTTTTGCCACTTTAAACTATAAATAGCTGGTATCACAACAATTAATTTATTTCTCTTTGAAATATACTTTTTTGAATTTTCTTTACATTGAAGAATCAAGTTTGATTTTCTTCATGATCTCATATGAAAATACTTACCCAAAACATTAATTATAAATTGTTTAGATATTTATTAATTACATTATTTAAAAGGTAATTATCCACTACTCTCCAAATTTAATTAGTGTTAAGAAAGAAATATTTTCCTACTGTACAAGGGGAGCGTTTCAGAGTTAAATCACCCTCTCTAAATATCGCCCCACCCCCAAGGAATGAAAACATATTTTTTCATGTATTTCAAATCTATAAGGCTCATAGATAAACTATATAAAATTATAACCTAATTGAATTAAATACCAAAGAATTTATAATCATGATCTTCAAAGGTTTAAAGAAGGATTTTTCGCATACATGGGTCGAAACAAATAACATTAGAATTTTCATATCTCTTTTGGCAATTTCAAGATATTCTTTTCTAATGTCTATCCAAAAATGCATTATATCGACTAAAGACTAGTCTCAATTGAGTGTTGGTTGTTATATAAATTTGTTTGGTTTGGTTTTGGAGTACTACGGTCTACTTTTTTTTTTTTGCAACACGAAGGCTAATGAGACCGGGACCTACTGCTTAAAGCCGATTCCGAACAGCTACGAACATCCATGCCACAGTGGGGATTCGAACCCACGAACTCCGGTACCGAAGATATAAATTTGTATTTATCTTTCTTTTATTGGAAGTTCGGAGGTATCGCAGTTTTGTAAAGGATTTTGGAATCAAGAAAATTTTCTTTCTGAAGACGAAAATAAAATTTAAGTTTTACCGAAATTTTAGCGTTTTGACTAAGTAAATAGTGGTCACTTGCGGAACCTCTGTCAAAGTTTCTGGGAACCCTAAGGTTCCACGGAAACCTGTTTGAAGGCCTCTGTTCTAGAGCTTGTGATGAAATAGATAAAAAAATTAACTCTCAATATGGAAAAAGTTGTCTTGCAGTTCAGTAAAAATTTAAGATGACGTGTTAGTATTGCATAACAGTTAAAAATGGAAGATTCTAAGACGTTGATTAGCTTTCTATTAGCTTTTATAGTTGATATAACTACATTAATCTTTGAATGGGCGACAGTCTCCTAATACTTTCGGAAATAACGCGAGCCACCTGTTGATAAGCGTCCGGTAAGCACGTCGATCTTAATTTCCGGTTTTAGGGCAGTCCTTTTGTCCGGCACGCAGAGCGAAAAAATCCGATTAAAAAACCAAATAAATAAATAAAATCCTTGAATTCTGAAACATTTTATCAACGGACCGCGACGCCTGTTGAGCGGATATTTTCCACATGGTTTTTGCACGCGTTGTGTCCACAGCGCTGGAAGTGAACCACTTCCTCTGTGGGATAAGTTCGCACGATATATGTTTTTTATTTTATTATTTTTGAGTCCATGTATCCTTTTCTTTTATGTTTTTCAAAGTGAAAGTATGCGATTTGTGGAGTGGCAACACGCCCTGCCCTGTCTTTATGGTCGGTAAATGCGATGGTTCCCGCGCGATTATGTATTTCCGTGCCGGCGTGAAACAGATGTGCACTGTTTCGAAACCGGGAGTCCGTTTCTTTTCATCATTTATTTATTTATTTATTTTTCTTTGTTTTTTATATTGTTATTCAAGGTAATGTAGATTCCGTACCGCTAAACCAAAGCGACGAATAAAGCAGATAATCAGCGGCATTCGAGGCTATTTGTAACGCTTTTTAGAAAGTGCCGAGTGGACAATCTGTATTAAATGTTTGTGTACAAATGTTTACCAAATATACACATTATTTTTAGGGTTTAGTTTTATTCATCCCAGCTAAGTGATATTAAAATTCTCGAATTTATTTTAGTGAAAAACAATTACTCTTAATTAAAACTTAAGGATTGAATGGAAAAAAAAAAAAACAACAACTGACATTGCTATTCTTTACCTTTAGTGACATAGTTCAAAAATGGTTGAATAATTAAATTTATATTTAATTTGTTACAATATATCCATTGAATTATACGATTGTTTTTATTATTATGTTCTTGTTTTCGCCCTCAAGGCGTATCCAGAAAATTATTTTGGGTATTATTTTTTTTATATTGTTATAGATTTTTTTCTTTTTTTTACAGAATCGTATTATAAAAAATAGATCGTCCAACTTTTCAACCCCTGTCCTATTATTATATTATTGGAAATAGCTATTTAAAACATTCATTATAATAAATTTAAATATATTTTTTTTATAAATTAATTTTATATTTTTTAAAAATAAACAGAATATTTTTATTAAGATAAAAACAATTTCGGGTTGGGTCCGACTTATTATGAATATTTAAAATTTTGTTACAATATAACGATTGAATTAGTCTACGATTTTTTTTTACCCTACAGAATATCGTTATTCATATATTAGCCCAGATCTGAGATCCGGTAACTTTTCTGATGATTCTACCTCCCAGTGGCGTACCCAGAAATTAATTTTGGGGGGTGCATATTGTCATTGCCAACAAGGGCACCCATATGGAAAGTGCAGAAGGGGCTTGAGCTCCCCCCATTTTGTAAAGTCAGTTCTTTAAACTAAATTTAACACTTAAATATGCAAATACAACACATGCATACACACATTTTTATCTCAGACCCCCTCCTAAATTCTCTCATATAGGCGCCTATAATTGACATGAAAAAATAGACTTCTTTAATTTAGTATTATCATTATGTAAAAACTAAAGAATACATTATATCAATCCAATTTCTCCGTTGTAAAACTATTCATGAACTGGTATAATTTTTACCAAGTTATAAAGATTAAAAAAAATATGACCATTTAAAAAAATAATAGAGATAGTAGGAAAACAAAATTTTTTACTTACCAGAATCGGTAGAATTCTGTACCATTGAAAATTTATAAAATACCATTTAAGGATTTTGAAAAAAGCAGTTGCAATTTTTTTTAAAAGGGTTAAAAATATTCGATTACAATGCAATGAAAAGAATCTAGAAAAAACTTTTCTATTCTTTGCTTTTCACAGAAACAGGCTTAGGTTGTATCTTACTCTTTTCTTTTCTTGTGCAAAGGAACATATGCACACCCCAAGATGTTTTTCACAAAACCGAAATATTTAAGATAATGTTCTTATTGTAGCATTAGGGGTTTTTCAAACTTAAAAAAAAAAAATAAAGATAAATTTTAAAATTTCTTTTTCCCCTTCTTTTTTCAGTTTCGAGAAAAAGTCTTAAGGGGGGGGGGACATATGTCCCTTTGCACCCTCCGGGTACGCTTCTGCCACCTTCAATAATGTATTAATACAATAATATAGAATGATTTTATGTTTTCATCATGATTGATTAACAGCTTGGAGACAAATTTAAAGCTTGAAAATTTGAACCTTTGTCAATATTGGAGGTTAGACGGAGTTTACCTGTGTTTGGTAATGAATCGGTAAATTGCAAGAAATATTTTAAACTTCTTCACTAGATCTAAAAATATTTGACGTTATGTTTTCTTTTATATGATTAACTCTTAGGTGAATAATTTAGAGCTTAAAAACTTCGGATTTTGCTAATAATGGAGGCTGGACGGAGACCTAGGGTTGGTAATGATCAGTAAATGCAAGAAATATTTTAAACTCATTCACTTGATACAATGATAAAAATTGATTTTGTTTTCATATATATGATCGGGGAACTGGTTTTTGAATAATTTAAAGCTTCTAAATATCAACTTTATTTTGTGAATTGTATTTGTTATTAAAACACAAATCAAAACACGTATTACGTATATTGTACAGGAATAGAAATATCTCTGATAAAATCGTGGAGGTTATTTATCATATAATAGAAATTATGCATTACTGGGTTTTTGCTTACAAGTGACTCATTCTTACCAATGTTCTAAGGTGAATTCATCTTTGTTCCAAAATTATTGTGGTACAGTGTTCCCTCGCCACTTCGCGCTTCATGTTTTGAGGCTTCAGTGCTTCGCGGGTTTTCCCAAAATATTCATCAAAAAATAAAAATGAAAAAAATACAACCATGTCGGCAGCCACATTGCGGAAAGGAGCGTTGTTTCATGTTGATGCGCGAGAGAGAAGGATCCCTGCATGTCAAACAAAGAGATGAGTTGACTCAGAGTACATACCACGGGCTCTTGAGATGACAAAGTCTGCAAGTGAGGAAGAAAATGAAGAGGAAGACGAAGAACAAACTGAAAAGCGTGGCCTTACCCTGGAGAATGTCAAGAATTTGCACAAAACATTGACGACAATATGGTTCGATCTGTCGAGTTCAGCCATCGCGTTGACGGGGTTATGTCTTTGCACAGGGGAATTTTGAAGGAAAATGAAAAACAAAGACAATTACCCATCAACATGTTTCTCTCCGAGGTAAAGCCCCTGGCTCTACCGTCAGTTCCTCCATCAGAAGAGTATTTGAGTGAGTCTAAAGCTTCTACGAGTCAAGTGAGAACCTCTACTCTGCCACCAACACAAGACTTTTCGTTTCTCTCAGAAAGCAATGGTAATTAATGCTTATCATGTGTATAAGGTTTAGTAATTAACCTTATTAAATAGCACTGACAAGTTTAAGTAAATACGTAAACTGTTGTAATTTTTGTCTTAAATGTGTAAATACTGTTTACAGATTTAAAGCATTCGTGTACTCGTATACACGTAAATTCCTAGGGGCAAATCCTACTTCGCTGCTTTTCAGCTTTCGCGGAAGGTTCTGGTCCCCATCAACCGCGAAAAACGAGGAATCACTGCATAGTCATAATGGCATAGTGTGACTTAATGCTGTTTAATGTAAAGCAAAACTACATTTCTTCATAAACT
Organism: Pardosa pseudoannulata; assembly: GCA_032207245.1. NCBI lineage: Eukaryota > Metazoa > Arthropoda > Arachnida > Araneae > Lycosidae > Pardosa > Pardosa pseudoannulata. Next base: position 8,597 of record JAGEOH010001534.1, on the reverse strand, counting down.
TGAAACAAATTTTAAAAAAAATGTTTGCTTTGAGGTTATAGTCACACTAAATCTGATGTCGAGACCATCATCTTTCGACACGAAAAAGACATTCAACAACAAAGGTACCTGTCATATTTGGAACACGACACTACTGAAAAAAGAAATCTGTCACGGAGTCTGTCATTAAGGAATGATTGTCAGGGTAGTAACCCTGACAAGCATTTCTTAATAATGTAAGCTAGGGCACGAGGACCTGGCTCACACAGGATTTCATCGAACTTTAACCAATCAGTTGTTACATGAAACGAAAGTCATAAACAGTTTTATTAGTTGTCACATCTGTGACATTTATACTTAAATTCTAATAAAAGGCTTTTTCTTATTTTATAGTTTCTGATTCTTACAAATTATTCCTAATAGGCTTTCGTGTACTCATGTAAGTAAATATATGTTACAACTTATGCATAAAATACTGTCGAATTTTAATTTTTTCGCTAATTTTGACTTTGAATTTATTATAAGAAAAGAATATTTTAAACACATAATTTCCGCCATTTCATTATTTATATCAAATTATTGTAGTTTAAAAAAAATCTGTTCATTCTTTTTATGTGAGCGTTGTACCAGAAAGTTGAGGAGTAGGAACACTCTCGAACATTTATTTTCCTTGATGTGAAATCACAAATTAAGGGCCGGTCTCACCAAAGTCGTTTAACGGCTAATCGCGATTAATCCATGGCGCCAACTAATGGTGGGGAGCAATTTTCCGTTTAAACAGAGATTAATTGAGTTTAGCCGTTAAACGAGTTACTCTGCCAGACCACAATCCCTGGAAAGTCGGTAGATTAAATAATCGCTGGCGATGCAACCGCCAATTAACATAAGACGGTCAAAGTTCTACATATCGTCACATTTTTGAGAAGGGCAATGTTAGACTGAACACAGATCCCGAAATTTCCTCTCGAATTGTTACAGTAACAATAGATGTTACCACGAGAGAACCAACAATGATAAATTTGATTGATAACTTCTCAATTTTTAAATTGAATACTTCATAATATACACAATTAATATAGATCACTGTTGCAACTGATATAAAGTTGATTCCTAGTACATGCTTTAATACAATTTGAATCATTTTTCTCCTGTCTATAAAACCACAGTGAATATTCAAATATATAATAAATTTTTGAGTTTATCTGTCTCATACCTAATGAAATTCAAGTTAATTTTATAAATGATCATGAAATTTTCTAAAAAAATAACCTTCTCTAAAAAATTAATTCGACATTTTTCATGATTCCATGGATTCTGACAGAATCCATGATTTTGAGGAACAGATAATGTAGTACGCCGGTCTGTTTATAGCTACCAGAATGGCTCTTCGGTACCTGAGTGAGCTCGAATCCCACTGTCGCTTGGATGTTAGTAGCAGTTCGAAATCGGCTTTACGCAATAGGTGAAGGTCTCATTAGCCCTAGAGTTTCAAAAAAAGAAGGCCATAGAGCTGCAAACCAAACCAACAATTTGGCTATTTTTGTGAATCGCCAAATAATAAAAGCCAAAAATTACGTGTTTAAAACGGGAGGTAAGCAAAAAGAAGTTATATCAACCTTAAATATAAAATTACAACAATTCTACGGCTAATCGCATTTGAGTTATGCACCGGAGAAGGCTCGGAGACAATGAAAGAATTTTTCAATTGTGTAGAGAAGTCTGGTGGTTCCCGGAGTTTAAATTTGCCATTCCTTTTCACTAAAATATGAACTAAAATTTAATGAAAATTTAATGAAGCCAATTTTTTTCTTAGTAGAGCGGTCAAAATGTTAACTTGTAAAAGACTCTTTGTGGCTAACATAATGTAAAAGACCTTTTTATTAAGCAAGCCACTACAGAAGCATCATGAACTACACTATGCTCCACGAGGTCTAATTAAGTTAGGACCAACTATATAAATCCGATTTTAAACGACTACAAGCAGCCAAAAGAGGAAAAAGTTATAATAAAAGGTGGTGCCGTACCTTAATAGGTTATTATCTAGAATAAAGAAATATTAATGAAGTCTTACTCATCGGGAGTAGCTCTAGCAATTTCGACATACTGTACAAAATTTTAAATGCTCCCTACCCCTCCTCACGTTAAAAATTATAGTTAAAAAGGAGCAAAAGAAGAAAAAAATGTTTATTTATAACCAATAAATAAGCAAAGAAAAGACAAGAAGATTCCTCTAAATCTCCCCATGCCTAATGATCTTCAAAATTTGTCATATTGCATGTGATACATAAGCGTATAAAGCATTAGATGTGTATATCAAGTGATGTACATATCTAATGCTTAATATGCTTATATATCATATGCCATGCGAATAGAGCGATTTCATGCCCTTCCCATTTATTTTCATGTTTACGATAGCCAATAGGCAACCAATAAGCTGCCCTTCCGTTTGAAATTAAAGGCTAAATCGTCATAAGTTGAGATGTGCACTGCTCCGTGAAACTGCCTTATTGAACTGTATTTAAAGCAAAAAATGATTTGCTGTAGCATCTTCAATTTAGTTACATGTTTTTCAGTTAGACATACATGTAATGTACAGGAAAGTTAAAGGGTTAAACAAATGTCTAAACTCTGAAGAGGTCATAATGTTTTGGCATAAAAAAACAAACAAAAAAAAACATGCTTGAGGTTACACAAAAGAAACATGCAATAAATACCGAAAACAGGACCAAAATACAACAGCTTCCCTTACAAATAGACCTAATGTCATAATCAGAACAATCCGAATAAACCTTCTTTAACGGTACTATTAATTTCACCCAGTTTTCACGCTTTGTGACTCTCTTAACAAATTGCCTCATTCTTATATCGAGTAACCCATATTTCCATGTTGATTTTGAGACAGGTGTGAATTGATTGCACATCGAGAAGCAACATAAACTTCCGAGACAAAATTCAGCAGAAAATGCGTCTAACGTGAAGTTCCTTCCTTCCTCAGTGGCATGACAGCCCAGGATGGGCCTTAGCCTTCTCTAGAATTCCATACCAGGCAGTCCTTCCTATCTTTGGCTCTGGATTTCCAATTTGAAATTTTCAAGGATCTTATGTCGTTCTCAATGCAGTCTAACCATCTAAGTTTTGGTCGTCCTCTCATTCGGGTTCCTATTGGTTTGGCCGTAAAAACTTTTTTTGTGGATCTATTGTCATTAAGTTGAACTAGGTGTCAGACCCATTTTAATCTTTGTAAGCTAATAAAATTAATTATATCTGGGTTTTTATATGTTCTGTATAATTCAATATTTGTTCTTCTTCTCCATATACCATTTACACTAATTCCCCCAAATTTACTTCTCAATATCTTTCTCTCAAAAACTGCTAGGGTTTCCCTGTCTCTTTCTGTCAATGCCCAGGTTTCAGCTGAGTAAGTCAAAACAGGTCTTATTAGGCATTTATACAATATTATTTTAGTCAATCTTTTAATGTACTTAGACTTTAAATATTTCTTTAATCCAAAAAAACATCGATTACCAGCAGTAATTCTGCTATGAATTTCAACAGATATATTATTTTGTGTATTAATTTCCGAACCTAGGTATATAAACTGCTTTACAGTCTCAAATCTATAACTGCCTAACGTGAATTTAATAAATTTTATTTTTTCTCGTGGCAGAAAAAAAAGAGTGCATTCCATAGCCCTGAAATAGATCGACAGCTCTACCAGACATTTTAAATAATTCAAATATGTATATACAGTCAAACCTGTCTATCTGGAAACCTGCTTATCTCGAAAACCTGTCTATGTCGAATTTTTTCAATTTCCCTACATTTTCAATAAAAATTTAACGTATTTTCCAAACCTATCTCAAATTATTTTTTCCCAAACCTGTCTATCTCGAATTTTCGTAAGAAACACAACATTCCAGTTTAGAGCCTTATTGCGTTGATAACCGCACAAGTTCCCATTTCCAGGAAATACACTTCTAGTTTTCGGTTATTTGGTCAGGGACTCGGTGGGAATTGTACTAAAATCGGATTCTCTGCTCTGGAATAATAAGGGATCGGGGTTGAGGAGGGGGGAATAGGAGACGGGAGAAATTTCTTTTTGGAAATAGAACTGGTTCTCAGTCTATAGCCTAATGACTAAAGTATCATCTCGCAACTTGCTGTCTCAATTTTAGAGCTAAAAATGGTAGGTGTTAAAAGAAAATTGAATGTTTTAACCATCGAAAAAAATGGAAATTCTGTCATTTTTGAAGGAAAACCCTTCTATGAAGAAAAGCGTAGTCGCCACTAAATTTGGAATTCCACCCAGTACTATTTTATTATCATGAAAAACAATATCACACAAAAGAACTTCGAAAACGGCTGCAAAACAATGAAAAAGAGCCGTGCATGTAAATAAAATTAAAAGTACTTCGAATTTTCAATCTTTTTTAGTGCTTAAAGAAATTTTCATAAAACCTGTGTATCTCGAAACCTGTTTATCTCGAATTTTTTTTTTTTTTTTTACTTCCAAGAGATTCGAGATAGACAGGTTTGACTGTATATACAGTCGAACTTCGATAATTCGACTTCCTATAAGTCAAATAATCCACTAACTCAAACTTTTAATCAAGTCCCGATACATTTCTATACTTTTCTTTAAAAAAACTGTCTCGATAAATCGAAGTGAACATCTTCTAAGTCGAAGTTTTTGTGATAGATTTCCGAGGTAAAAAATACAATTCTGTTCAAAACTTCGAATGCCAGTCCAGTTCGAGAACCTTCGTTCTCGAAGGTCCCGAGAAACCAGAGGACGCTATTCACATCTTACAACAATAACTGGAGACCACAGAAGAAACAGACAACACCTATTTAACTCTGTTCAAAAATTAGGTGACTTTGTGTATGACAACAGCCTTAAAAATAACTGAAATTTTAAATGCGATTTACATGGTATGTATACTAATTAATATGTAATGCGGCTAAATTTCTTAAGTTTTAAACCTTTTAAACCCATTCTTGTCTTGTTGTTTACATAGGCTATTAAAAATTAAAATGCGGGCAACTATAGAATTATGGCACGAATCAAACCATTTAAACCATGTCCACCCATCTTAAGTACCAGTTGAGAGGGAATGGTAGGTAACTTCGATAACTTGAACTTCGGAAAAGTCGAATATTTTGGGGGGTCCCTTGGGATTTCGAGTTATTGAAGTTCGAATGTAAATGTGTTTTGATTTTTCATTCCAAAATTTCATTTTAGAATAGCTGAAGATCTTCTCGTCAAAAGTCCTCTCTGTCGGGCAAATTTTAAATCTCAATCTACCAGTTGTAGCTTCTTAAAAAATGAAGCATTGAAATATTGCAGACGCATGAGAAGTAATGAGATGACAAGGTGTCGGGGGTGTAGCTCAGTGGTAGAGCGTTCGCTTTGCATGTGAAAGGCCCTCGATCCCCAGCACCTCCAGTCTTTTCTTTTCTTTCGAAAGTATAAATGTGATTTAATATTTTTATTTCTCACTTTAATCCGTGTGGATGCAGAAATTGTCTTCAGAATTCATCTGTTTACGAGAAGTTTTAAACTGAATCCACAAGTCGTTGTTTCTTAGAAAAAGCAGCCACGAAATATTGCAGACGAATGAGAAGTAATGAGATGGCCATATGTCGGGGGTGTAGCTCAGTGGTAGAGGAGCTTCTGCAGAGTGAATTGATACCCAGCTATCTGCGCAGGCTCACGGACTTCGACTTATTTCTATCAAAGCCGTCTTAGGACGGTTTTGTTTCTATGCTGTTTAGCTCAAGTTCAGGTTTATAATAGTCGGCGCATTATTGCTAATGTTGGCGCATTCTTAATAATTTTACTTTTGAGAAAGTTAGATAAAGGTTGTTTATCTTAATCGCTCAAGTTGGCCAACAATAATTCAACACAAAACATGTTTAGCAAAAATAAAAACAAGACAATTTGATAAGAACTTAATAATTTTACAATTGGCAATCTTATAATTTAAATTTTTACAATTGTGCATAAGATAATTTTTAATATTTTCTCACTGAAATTTGTATTTTTCATCCCATTTTTAATGCACAAAAATATAATTAAAAACTGCCAGTAGCATTGTTTTAATCTTACACATATTTTATACTCATACACATGATTTGAAAATTAATTCTTATTTAATTTAAACTCATTTTATCATCTCTTTAATACAAGCTTTTGCTGAAACCAATTGGGAAAATATCTAAATCTTATTCATTAATTTAGCATGCTTAGATTTATTTTTATATTTAACATTATATACATTGTGTCAATATTTTACTGTATTCAAAAAATATATTTCAATCAAGATCTTTGTTTTGCTTTCAATTTATTTAAGAGCAATTTATTAGCTAAAAATTGAATTCAGTAAATTTGCATAATTTTATGCACACTCGACAGAGGAACTTATACTACAATTTAAATGCCATAGGAACTACACAAGAGTTCATATTATCATATGATATGATTAAGTTAAAAATTATGAAATTCTTTTTATGGTTTTGAACAATTGTGGAAAACAAATGTCCAACTTTTGATATATTTTCTTTGTCTTTATTCAATGAAGCAACTCTGTTAATGTACATTCACCTTTTTTTTAACTTTTAAGAATGTAAATGCTAATTAACATTTCTACTTGCCACATATTTTATTTGTGACTTTTTCTATTGTGTTATTCATTCTTTACATATTAACGTTATTTATTACGTATTATGTAAAACAGTTTCAAATACTTGTTGAATGCTTTTTAATGATTACAAAATTTTAAGTTATATGATTTTTTAAGATCTGTTATATGTCTGATTAGAAAAATTTCAAGAAATCATAATAGTTTCTACAAATATAATGAGATTGGCAAATATAATTATACTGACAATTTAACAAATTATCCTTAGTCATAATATAATTTTTTTCTTAGTCTGTAGTCTTACATATTTTACAATTAGTTTTCAATTCAGCAGTTTAAATTAGCTCTCCTCTATGGTACACTTTGTTGTAAAAATCCAAAAAAGAGATATTGAATTGATAGTAAAATTTTAATTAATATGGTTCACATTTCAAAGTTGACAAAATAAAAATAATGAAATAATATAAAAAAAATAAATGTGTGAACACTGCTTTGAATTTTTATAGCCAAAAAAAAAAAAAAAAAACACTCAAATAAATACAGCTTATATTTTTTACAGCAGTATTTATCAAGTATTCATCTAGCTTTTCCATCGTCAAAACATTTTAGGCATTAAAATAACTAAAATATCTTCACAAAATACAATTTTGAATTATTTCAGAAATAAATTTGGCCAACATATATCTTGACCATTAGAAATATATACTATAAATATTTTACAAGGAAGAAAAGAAATACTTTATGAAAAAGGATATAGTAAATTTTCCAGAATAAAGTTCAGTAAAATGGGAAACTAACTGAAAAAGAGCAAAGATATAAAAAAAGTACGATAATAAATTGCTGATAGATTAATAATATAGCCTTCACTACACTTTGTTCAGAATAATGCTTATCTATAAAACAGACCAACTACAAAGAAATTCAGAGTTGAATTTGATAATACTTTTCAATATACAACCTTACAGTTAAACAGTTTACAAATAATAAATCCTATTATAATAATTTATATTTCCCATATTAATTGAATTAGTTTCATTTAGCCCTTTTTTCCCACAAAAAGATTTAGTTATGTGAAAATATATGAAATAAAATATTATTAATATTGTCATATGTATAAATAATATATATATATATATATATATATATATATATATATATATATATATATATATATATATATATATATATATATATATATATATATATATATATAATTCATTGAAGCAAATATTGAAAATATTTTATCCCATACACTACTTGGGTCACCTTTCAAAATAATGCTAAAATAATATTACAGATACAATTTTATACTACTGAAAACAGAAAAATGATTTCTGGTGTTTTTCTTTTGTAAATTAATATATTTTTCTCAGAATTATTTTCACACAAATTATCTTCACCATCTTCTGAAAGTTAGACAGAGAGAAGCTTATAGGTAGTGTATAAAACTAGAATTTTTATTTACAATATTTTTCAAAGCTCTGAATTTTAATTTTTTAATGATATACTTGAGAAAATAAATTAGAAAAGTTCATAATTTATAACGACAGTTTTGGAATAAGTTACTGTTGGTTTGTTAAACTACATTTCAGCCATTTTGAATACATTATATAAACAAAATGTATCAGGTTTGCAAGATTAGACTTTTTACTTTCAGAATTACATTGAATTTACAAATTTGTATATAATATTAAAATTTTTCTTTTAAGAGGTAAAACTAAAAGGTATTCAAGACTTAGATTTTAGGTTTATATTATATTAAGTACTCCCTACATTAAGTTGTAAAACTGTACAGAAATCTAAGGAAATACAGCTGAGAACCTTGGAATAAATTACATCAAAACAACTGCGTACATTATTAATAAAGAGATTATCTCATTATTAATAATCATTTTATCTCATAACTATATTATTATTATTATTATATAATTATACCATATTATATAGTTATACCATAGAGATACCATCCACAATCTC
>JAGEOH010001533.1:0-17997 GCA_032207245.1 Pardosa pseudoannulata | reverse complement strand
AGACTTAAATTCTTTTTACTCATCTTTTAAAATTAACTCTGGAAGGAATGCTAATTTTCTGCCCACTGGCCACATTTTTCATCTGTTCTTGGAAAATGGTATTGCCTCTGCAATAATTAAATTGATGCCTGTGTGTTTTCAAGCTAGCTTAAATTTCACTCTAGCATCCTAAAATTGCTAATCTATCTTTAATCTCATGAGAACAAAATCACAGGATTTACTTGTTATGGGACCAACGTGAATAACAAATATGTATATTCAAGCATTCTATGCATAGCTGTTACACTGTAAGAATGATTGGTTGACCAATGTGTTTGATTCTCAATAAATGGGATGTTCCACAATTCTAGACTTTATTTTCTAATGTCATAACTGCAATTTGATTGAGTATTTTTGGTCCAGGTAAATTAAATAATAGGGGCTAATCTCCAATATAATCAGGAAAGAATATGTCACTGGGTTACATATTTATATATACATTTATATACACTTATGCTGCTACAGTGTAACTAATTGTCAGAAGAATTACTATCCTTAATGTTCAGAAACAAAGTATTTATTAAATAATGAACAGAAAAGCCCTTTTTGCAATGTATTTTATGTACTTATCGTTAATTATTTTTTTAAATTTATACATTCTCAAAATTCATACAATTGTACAATCATATTGCACATGTTGACAGCAGTGCATTTTTAATTATTTAACATGGAAGATGTTATGTTTTTTTAAAACTCATATTTTTATAAGCGTCATAGAAGGACCTTGTCAATATCAAGATGGGTATTATGGATAATAAAAAGAAAAGATTGCTACAACTAAGGGGTTAAAAAAAGTATCCCAGAATATTATGAAGATTTTCACTAAATTTGCAAGTGATAAACTTTTGGTACAGATGCATTATAGACACTGTGTTTTTCTGTTGCTAAATTTGGCAATTTTATGGGACGATGAGTGGGTTGGTGTGTTTGCCCTGACTTTGATGGTGGGGTATGGCAGCTCTAATGTGTTCTTGCACCTCATTGGTGCACGTGATTTCTGATTTCAGTACCCTGCACTATTCCAGAAATTTGCATCTTAGCTGTTCTTTTGGTTTACAGTCGCCTAGGTCAGGTTGTAATTTTTTTTTTTTTTTTTTTTTTTTAATCATTTTCTCGGATTTAGTAAGTAATTTTTTTTCTTCTTATCATTTTCTGGGATTTAGTAATTTTGTTATGGTGGGTGTAGTTATTTCGTTTCTTACTATATTTGAAAAAATTATTTTTGTTAAAAAGTAACAGAATATTCTAAATCAAAGAAGATGCTTTGGTTTGGAACATTTTTTTTAAAAATAATTTTCTGTGATTTAGTTAATTTAGTTATGACGGGTGAAGTTATTTCAGTTCTTACTATATTTGAAATTGTTAAAAAGTAACAGAATATTCTAAATCAAGCAAGATGCTTTGGTTTGGAACATTTTTTTGTTCTTATTTTCTGAGATTTAGTTAATTTAGTTATGATGGGTGAAGTTATTTCGGTTCTTGCTATTTTTGAAATCATTAAAAAAAATATCAGGATATTCTTAGGTGCGAGATGGGTTTTGCATTTCATTGTAAACTCCAAGTGTGTGGGAGCAACGGTATTTTAAACCTGAGTGTTTTTTTTTTTTTTTTTTTTTTTTTTTTTTTTTTTTTTTTTTTGTATTTGGTAAAAAAGAATTATTTCAAATTTTTTTTTAGGGAGGTAGGAGTGTTGAAGAATGTTTGTTTAGCTACCCTTTCCAATTTTCATTTGTTATTAAATTTATTTTGCATTTCTTTCATTTCAAGGGGGGGGGGTTCTCCCCTCGCATGTTAGATTTTTATAATATTAGTGCTTATTAAAATGCTATATATTGTGTTTATTCTGCTGATATATATCATAAATATTACTAATCTGTTATTTATTTTTTAAATAGCGTAAAATATGATAAATATTATGATAATTTTATTTTAATAATGCTTTGAATTGTTAATCTTTTTTTTTTCTTTTAAAGTTTAGTTTTGTTAATGTTGTGTTTCAAATATGCCATGTGACTGCCGCCATGTTTTCGTACTTGGTGATTTTTCAAAATATGCGTTTTTCTGTTTGTCGCAAAAAAAAAAAAAAAACAACAACAAAAAAAAAAAAACATGGCGGACGGGACTGGCGTTTATAATGCATCTGTTCCAAACTTCTTTTTTTTTTCCATTTATAAATGCATTTATTTAAATGATAGTTGATTAATAAAACATTTATTTTTTTATTATCTTTCTATACTTAAGAGTTACATGTGAAATAAAATTCCTGTCTATGGTAAATTGTCACAATTTGAAGCTTTAAAAAGGTAAGAGTAGTGTTTAGAAAGTAAAGATACTAATTGTAAATATCTTATGTATTGTAGATATGTTACAGTAAAATATTCTTGTAGTTAGCAGAAAATCAATAAATTTTCAATTAATGGTTCATGAAATAATTGAAAGTCATTTTGTCAGGACTAGACGTTTTTGAATTGTGATGTTTGTCTTCCAATGTAGCAATGTATTTTATTAGCCTTTTAGTTTTGAATAAGCATATGTTCTTAAACTGCATAAGAAAATCACTTATCTGATTTAAAAGTTTAATATAAGACTTGACTATAAATAATTATGTATTGTTGTTTGTACTAAAGTAAAATAGAATGAAAGGCATCAATGTTTTTCAGAGTTCATATATACTGTATATAAGCCAATTGAGGTGCAATTTTCCTTCAAAAATTTACCCAAAGTTCAAAACCCATATATAAACCAAAGTGAGAAAACAATTTCTAAAATGTTCAAATATGTCCAATTATTAATATATACCAAGCAAGTAAAATAAGGGAAGTATTTTCCAATCAAATTGCATTAAATTAAAATGCTAGACGTGTTATAACTAAATGAGTTATACGTGGATGTTCTATCATTGAAGATCATAAAGTTACTGTCATTGGCTAACTGGAAAATGTCAAGGCCTCAATTGTTAATACTGAAACATCCTCAACAACTATGTTTTGCATTTAGTTCACCAAGGATAATCAAATATTTGCCCATGATATTAGAGAAACTATTGAGTAACTGTTTTTGGTTAAACAGATGATAATCATGGAAAATACTTAAAGGTTTTCCTCTGAAGATGATTTTTATAACCTTTATTTCAAGATTAGAGTTTGCACATGTGGGTATGTTTATGCTTTGGTAGTTTATGGTCTAGATAAAGAAGACCAGGCCTCCACCACCCAAAATATATCTATCTTTCCTCTATGTATGATATCCTTTGTTGTATTCATCTTTAACTTAGTTTCCTGAATGGCAATCATCTGGACATTGTTAGTATTTACTATTTTCATTAATTGATCTAATTTAACTTTGGAACAGATGCATTATAAATGCCGGTCCTGTCCACCATGTTTTTTTTTTTTTGGTGACCAACAAAAAAACGCGTGATTTGAAAAATCGCCAAGTAGAAAAACATGGCGGTGGTGCGTGTTTTCTGAAAGATCACCAAAATAAACATGGCAGTGGTCACGTGGCATATTTGAAACACAACATTAACAAAACTAAACTTTAAAATGAAAAAACGGATTAACAATTTAAAGCATTATTAAAATAAAATTAGCATAATAATCATAATTTTTTACGTTATTTAAAAAATAACAGATTAGTAATATTTATGATATACATCAACAGAATAAACACAATATATAGCATTTTAATAAGCACTAATATTATGAAGAATCTAACATGTGAGGGGGGTTCCCCCCCTCAACCTCCTTATGTAATAAAAGAAATGCAAAATAAACTTAATAACAAATGAAAATTGGAAAGGGTAGTGCCAGAAATATTTTTCAACACTCCCAACTCCCTTAAAAAACTTTAAAATAAACTTAAAAAAAACCGTCAGATTTGGATTTGATATTTTTTAACAATTTCCAAAATAGTAAGAATCGAAATAACTACACCTGCCATAATTAAATTACTAAATCCCAGAAAATAAGAATAAAACAAAAATGTTCCAAACCAATTAACTTAGAATATCTGGATACTTTTTAACTATTTCAAAACCGAAATAACTTCACCTGTCATAACTAAATTCCTGAAAATGATAAGAACAAAAACAAAATGTTCCAAACCAAAGCATCTTGTTTGGTTTAGAATATTTTGATACTTTTTAACAATTTCAAAACTGAAATAATTGATACTTTTTAACAATTTCAAAACCGAAATAACTTCACCAGTCATAACTAAATTAACTGAATCCCAGAAAATGATAAGAACAAAAGCAAAATGTTCTAAACCAAAGCATCTTGTTTGATTTAGAATAAAAATAGTAAGAACCGAAAAAACTACACCCACCATAACTAAAATCTAAATCCCAGAAAATAAATAAATAAATAAAATAATAAAAAAACCCTGTAAACCAAAAGAGCAGCTAAGATGCAAATTTCTGGAAACCCCCGCATAACTAAATTACTTACCTAACCTAGGTAACACCTTACCACTCTGCGTCTGGAAAGAAAAGAACATTTAGAACAGCAAATTTCCATATAGTGCCAGGTAATGATGTCAAAAATCACGTGTACCAATAGGATGCAAGAACATATTGGAGCTTCCATATCCCCCCCACCAAAGTTAGGACATATACAACAACCCAGTCATCGTCCCATAAAATCGCCAAGTTTGGCGAGAAAAAAAAACATGGCGTTTATAATGCATCTGTATCTTAACTTTAGTAGTCAAAGCAGATAAGCCATTGATATTATACTGCAGGATTTTGAATTTTAAAAATAAATGGAGACTATAGTTAATGTGTCTGACAAGGTCCTCTGCCTAAACCTTGAGTAATCATGATGAGTGCTGCAGTTTCAATGTTATTTGTCAACTGATTCATAGGGGAGGAAAAGTACAGCTTCTGTAGTCTGGAGACTGGAGCATCATGAGATAGAAGACTGTTTAGGCTCATTGCCAGTTTTCATTTCTATTTAATTATTAGAAAAGGGTTAAATATATTAGTAGTAAAACTTAAAACAATAATTATTCTACTTTCATACTGATGAAAAGTTGATTTCAGTAGAGAGCACTTATTGTTCTTTGATACTTTTAACTATGGAAGTGAGTATTTACTCAGATAATAATTTATTGTATATTTCATGGCACTTCAGAATGAATTTTGCACTCACTGTGTCATGGCACATTGTTTGTAAATCATTGTACTCAACATTGTGGTAATTGAGAGACAAACATGGTTGCTTCACATTTATACAAAGAGATATATATTCTTCTATAGAATCTATTCATTCTTTTAATAATTGTTGCAACACTCATATGGATAAAATAACAGTGCTTTAAGCTTTATCTACATGTTCCTTGCCAGACCTAGAATAGTTTTCTCTGTTAGGTAAATTCATTCCCAGTAGTTTATTTCAATTAATTTCTAACTAGCATTCAGTTTAGTAAATAATTTTAACAAAATGTTGCAGGAAGATTTTGAAAAAGTCATGGGTCTCTTATGATATAGAGGAATGAAAAGGCTTTAGAAAGGAATATGTGATACTGTACAACAGTAGTTAAATGTTAATATTAAATTACTGGACAACAAAGTCTTTGAAAAATAAAAAATGTTTTTGTTTTGTACAGTTATGTAAATTTTTCATTAAAAACAAAGCTTAATGAAAAAATTGGACTGAAAATGTTATTAGTAAGATGTAGTATAACAAATTGAATAGGAAAATTAAGACATACATACACACATAATCTCATAAACAAACAGAACAGATGCATTATAGACGCCGGTCCTGTGCGCCATTTTTTTTGGCAACCAACAGAAAGATGAGTGTTTTGAAAAATCGCCAAGTAGAAAAACATGGCGGCAGTATGCAGTATTCTGAAAGATCATCATTAAAAAACAAAAAACAAAACAAAACAAAAAAAAAGGCAGCGGTCACATTACATATTTGAAACACAACATTAACAAAACTAAACTTTAAAAGAAAAAAAAAAACAGATTAACAATTTAAAGCATTATTAAAATAAAATTAGCATAATAATTATCATTTTTTACGTTATTTAAAATATAAATAACAGATTAGTAATATTTATGGTTTATATCAGCAGAATAAACACTATATATCATTTTAATAAACACTAATATTATACAATATCTAACATGTGAGGGGGGTCCCCCCTCAACCCTCCCTTGTATTAAAAGAAATGCAGAATAAATTTAATAACAAGCATTCTTCAACACTCCTACCTTCCTTAAAAAAAACTTTGAAATAATTCTTTTAAAATAAATAAATAAATAAATAAATAAACCCTCAGATTTGGAATACCATTGTTCTCATACACTTGGAGTTTAGAATGAAATGCAAAACTCACCTCGCACCTAAGAATATCCTGATATTTTTTAACAATTTCAAAAATAGTAAGAACCGAAATAACTACACCTGCCGTAATTAAATTACTAAATCCCAGAAAATAAGAACAAAACAAAAATGTTCCAAACTAAAGCAACTTGTTTGATTTAGAATATCCTCATACTTTTTAACAATTTCAAAAATAGTATGAACCAAAATAACTTCACCTGTCATAACTAAATTAATTAAATCCCAGAAAATAAGAACAAAACAAAAATGTTCCAAACCAAAACATCTTGTTTGATTTAGAATGTCCTGATGCTTTTTAACAATTTCAAAAATTGTAAGAACTGAAATAACTTCACCTGTCATCACTAAATTAACTAAATCCCAGAAAATGATAACAAAAAAAAAAAAAAAAAACAAAAAAAAAAAAAGCAACCTGACCAAGGTGACTGTAAACCAAAAGAACATTTAAGATGCAAATTTCTGGAATAGTGCAGGGTACTGAAGTCAGAAATCACGTGCACTAATGGGTTGCAAGAACACATTAGAGCTGCCATACCCCACCATCAAAGTCAGGGCAAACACATCAACCCACTCATCCCCCCCATAAAATAACCAAATTTGGCGACAAAAAAACACGGTGTCTACAATGCATCTGTACCAAACAAACTCGTTAAAATGCTAGTTAAGTGTGTATATTAAAACAGGCTTGATAAAAGTCCTGAAACATTATAATACTCATTTTTATTGGCTGTGAGCTCTTGTCTTGTGATATGTTTATAAGATCTAGTAAAGTTCTTATTAATACAATTCCAGAAATTCTAAAGTTGACAATAGAGGAATTAATAGGGATTTGTTAGCAGAAGATCTTGCAGAATCTTCACAGCTAGATATTGCATTAAATGTATTTATATAAACAAGAAAAAAAAATGGGTTAACAAGTTAACTTGCTTAATTTTAACTCATTGCTTTGAACTAAACTGATTTAAGTAACATTTGTATAATAAAATTAAATCTCAAACTTTGAATTTCATAAATAACAGAAAATGATTATGAAATAATGTAAACATTGTTTTAAATATGGAATAATATTGAATTGCTGAAAAAATTAACAATTTAATGAATATTTTACTGCAAATACTAAATTATACTATTTGTCACTATATACAGGTATATACAGAAGTTTATATACTGAAGTTTTTAAGTTTGGGTGGCATATTGAGGATTGCTAGATCCAGCCTGGTCTTAAAAACCATTGAAAAGTCTGACATTTGTTCCATGGGTACTTGTCTATTTAATAACAAAACTTGGGTTCAAGATGGCTTAATGATCTATGTGTGGGGCTAGAATCCCTCGGTACTAAGCTAAATACTGAGTTAAGCCTGGCAGGGGCATGAAACAGCTCTGCCTATGACTAGAAAATCTACAGGTTAAATCTGCAGGTCTGGATGTCCTCTTGCTGGGAGGTTGACAGGTGGAAGAGAGGAAGGAGGAAAATTTCCAAATGATTAAAAGTTTGACATTATAAATACCTTACACCCATCATGGTTGGTGGTTCATTGCAAAGTGTCAAATAATAAAATGTTTGGTCAATAAATCTTTTTCCAGATAGCACCTTTTGTATAATAGTTAATATAATAGACAAGTTGAGAAAAGCAGTAAGGTATTGTCATTTTATATGGCTCAGTCCTGTTCCTACTCATACATGCATACCAATTATACCGGATTCTCCAGAACTGCTCCTCAGAAATGAGTAAAATTCATAATTCTGAAAACTCCCCATATTGCCCCAGAAAATAACAAAAATTTTGGCTTTTGTACAAATAAATTATTTAAGAAATATCATTTTTGTTTGCAACATAATTTACTCTATTTTCACTTGTCATAATCATTTGTCTCTTAAGATTTTTGAGTACCATGCCAAAGAAAAAAAAAAAAAAAAAAAAAAAAAAAAAAAAAAAAAAAAAACTGCAGTTTAGGTCAAATTTAACTGGATAAACACTAGAATCTGAGGATAGAGAAATGCAAATATTTTAATCATGATATATTATGACTTTTCTAAAGAAGACTGCATAAAATCTAAAAAAGCAGCATATGTGCATCATTAAATGCTTCTTGGATAATTATTTTTAACCATTTCTAATTTACCCTAAATAACATTATGTAGTGTTTTTCTATTTAATTAATTTGATTGACTCAATAAGTAATTTATAACCCCCTGAACCATGTAATTATGTATAACTAGTCTGGTTTATTTTATGCTTTATGTGTGGGAATTGTATATGCTCATAATTTTAGATTAAAATAGTGCAAATTGTATATGTGTGCATTTTGTGTAAAGCACTCTAAATTTTGAAATTATGCTGTTTCTTCTGACATAGTTGACTCAGTATTGGCATATCTACTCATATTTGTTGTTGCTGCATATTAATGAAATGGGGTAAAATGTTTACTTCACAGTTTTTAAAGGCATATCTGTTATCATTAACATAATATAGACCAGAAAATGTTAGTCTTAAGGATTTCTTCTCTCTTAAGAAAAAGTTGTATAATGTGAATAGTGAAAATCTATGAAAAGGATATTTTTGTCACCCGATAGTCATTAAGATCAATCCCTCCCTCTTTCCATATGTTTTGTAAAAGACTAAGCACCTGAGAAAAAGACTTAATAAAACAGGTGATTATAATTTGTCCTTGATCAATATGAACTCCTGTCAATGCTATAGGAGTAAACCATATTAAAAGTTAGTGAATTAACGTTAATAGATAGTCAAAAATATTTTTTATTTGTTACAATAAAGAGTTGGGAGATGGATAAATAAGTAGGGTACTGCCTGTCTGAACCAAAGTTCATGGGTTTGAATCACAGTGAATATTTGTAGCACTTCAGAATCAGCTTACAGCTGTTAAAACTTAATCTAATTAGGTCCTATCTTGCAAAAAATTGACTATTTTTCTAGCAATGCAACTAGTTTAGCATTTTGATCTTTCATTTTGGTTTCATACAGTGGTTCAAGGTTGGAATGTCTACCTTCATAGTTCAAAAGAATTTTTCAAGACCTTACAAGTGATATGCTTGGAATCTCTTCCCATGCTTCTGATAACCACCTTATGACATCTAGACTGACAATCTTTTTTAGAGCTGTTATAAAATCTTTATTATTATCAGTTGCTCAATGAACTAAGATGATACTGACAGTATTTTTTCTGTAGCTGTTCAAGGACTCCCTGATCTATGGGCTGATAAATAGCTGTATATTAGGTAGTAAAATTAAAGCTTTGATATCCCCATCTGCAAGTTCATCAGATGTGTGAAATATACAAGTAGTGATTCCAGATTTTTTGTTTTTTTAAAAGCTCTAGGTTTCCTAGATTTTCCTATTAATGTCAACATAAGCTTGTGATTTCCTGTTGTATCACTGTAAGCTAAAATGGTTACTAGTTCCCTGGTTTTCCTATATCCTGGTGCAACAGCTTTTTTTTTTTTTTTTTTTATGCAATGTTTTAGCAGGGAGCATCTTATAATTTACTCTGTTCCTCTCCCTCCCTTTTTTTTTTCTCTTCCAGATAATAGAAATTTGCCAAATGAGGGACAAATATAAATTCTTGAAACCAAAATTTTAGTTTGAATTGATTTGACCCTGATTTCTGATCAAAACTCATATTAAAAAGTATACTGTTTTAATGTTGTTATGAAATTGAATCATTTCAGAGATCTTATGCAACACATTGATGCCTTTCCATATTTTTTCTAAATTTATCTTTAATTTTGAATATATCCTCTTTCCTAAGGCCAGTGGTGAATTTATTGACCTATTTGAACCAATTTTGGTTCTTCTCCTAATATATAACTTTTGAATCGTGATATAACTTATGAATTGCAGGTAATTTGATCTGTATCTTTATTGTATATCAAGTGAGAATTTTCTTTCTATCACTAATTTAATTTACTTGTTTTCCTTTAAACAGGGAAAGTATATAATATTACTCCTTATTTGGATTATCATCCTGGTGGTGAAGAAGAACTTATGCGTGGAGCTGGAAAAGATGCTACAGACTTGTTTAATCAAGTAAAAGATTTCATGATAGTTTTTCATTTGTAATACCCTAATCATTATATGATAAAATTATTTTGTGCTTTATTTCAACTTTAAACTTTTATATAGTATATGAAGTTTCCTAATTCATGATCTCCAACCTTTTAATTAATAAGTGAAATATTGCCTTTTGAGCTGGTTTGCGTGATACTCTGATTTCTGGAAAAAGTGAAATTTAGATTTATGTTAAGAGTAAACCAGCTTCTTGGATTTCTATTTAAATAAAAATGAAAGTTCTACGATTTGTCCCTGTCTTTTGAATTACATACAGCATTGAATACACTCACATAGACACATACAGGGGAAGGCACAGTGTTCAAGTTCAAACAATGTGTTTATATTTCATTGACATATCAGAAAAATGAGTCATCTTTTCAGAAGATTCATTCTAAATTATAAGTTTCCCTTGATTATAGCAAGAACCAACTGGGATGATAACTGCACAAGTTCATGTCCATTTACATTTTAGTGTGTTCTGAGATTTAATATTTACAAGTAGATTGGGGGCACTGGATACAAACCTCTTTCTACTTCTTTGTAATTAAAATATCACTGCTTAAATAGATAGCATATTGTGATGATATGGTTATTTGTTGTAACTCTTTAGGACAGAGTTTCAGCAATAGGGTTCTTTCATTTTCTTATTTTTCTTTCTACATTTGTGCAAATAAGAATGGGACCTACTATTTATGAGCTGTTTCAAACAGCTGTGAACATGTGTGTTAGGAGTGGGATTCAAACCCACATATTCTGGTTTTTGTAGATACAGCCATACCAGTTCTGTAATTATCTGGCTTTTCAACAATAGTTTATAGTTTAAATAGTTCTTATGTTGCAAAGAACAGTTTGAGATCAAAACCTTACTACTATTGTTAAGTTTTTTGTAATTGTTTTATCAAAACCACCTGTATACTACCTTTGATAAATTTTTGTTGGTATAAGTGAACAGGACACCAAATGCTTCATTTCTGAGATTAATATATTGAGGCAATTATAATTTGTTGTTTATCAAAGTGTGTTACAAAGTGCTCTTTTTCTCCATAACAGTTTGCTCTGTTCTTGAAGACAAGTTGTCATAAAGTAAACATTTATTGGTTTATATTTACTGACCAAATATAATAAAATTATAAGCAAGGATAGTTTGTTTTTTTATGCATGCATTTTCACTGTCTTTTACTTTTCCTTGTATAACCAAATGCTTCATTTAATTTGTGAAATTAGCAATAATATGAAATATAAGGTAATTTATTATTCAATAACTGAATTGACTATTTTTTCCTTATAATAGGTGCATCGCTGGGTTAATGCAGAGTCTATGCTTCAGAAGTGTTTAGTTGGTGTATTGAAAAAACCATGGTCTTTAGATGGTATAAACACATTTAAAAATATTTTCAACCTTTATAAAAAGTTATTTGAGAGAACTTCTTAATACAAATGCATTATTCTGTAATTCATTAATTTTAAGTGATCTGGATCACTATAAGTTATATCTATAGTGTAGTAACCTGTAATCTTTTAGTATAATTTAGATACAGTGAGTAAATTTTTTAAAGTAAGATAATATGCTGGCAAAAAGAGATACTTGCAGTTAAACAGAATTAGTAATTTTATATAGAACGTAGGCTATAATTGAACTCCGTATGTTTTATAGTACTATCCTGAGAGTGGTTATCATTGCAGCATTGATCCTTTCCCTGAGTTGTTCTTTGGGGAGGGGGTATATAAATACAGTTTTAAATGTGCCCTTAAAGGAAGAAGTCACAAGGTGTTAAATCAAGTGACCTGAAGGGCCTCAGATATAAAGCAAGGTTAGCCTCATAAACACAACCAATCCAGTTGTGTTCATCCTTCAAGTATCAATGAACTTGAATGTTTCAATGAAGAGGTGTTCCATCCTAACTTAGTGAGTTCATTATGAACTTGAACCTTGTTCATAGCTCCATCTACTATAAACATTAGATGAACTCATGGAAGAGATCAATATTGCAGTGATGACTATTAACAGGAGGATTCTACAAATGTCTGGAATGAGTTCAACTATCACATGTGTATATGCATTTGGATCAAGAGGCCCATATAGAACATTTGTAGAGAAGGAAAAAAACTTTGTGAGTTTTTGCTAATATTTATATATTACTCATATTTGTATATGAAATACTTTAGTATATATAGCCTTTTGAAAATGAATGAATCTTTTATAGTTGTTCTGCATAATAATTATCTAAGATGTATTGACGGGTAATACAGAGGCTATTCACACATTTTTTAGATGATTTTGGTTAGCGGTATTAAAAAATCTTTTGTTGCAAAATAAATAACTGCAATTGTACTATGTTTTTAAAAGTCAAAATTATGGTCTGCAGCTTGAGAGGTTTTTTTTTTAATTCAAAATGGCATTTTTAATGAAGCAGTAGTTTGAAGGTTATATTTATGTTCTTTCCGAAGAAGTATTCATATTCCATTATCCAAAAACAATGTGAGAGGCATGGTTTTGTGATATCTAAAGCGTTGATAGGTAATATCCTCAAAAAGAAAGAAAAAACTTCAAAACAATGAATCATGGGTGTATTTAAATGATTTTAGCAAAAAAAAGAGCCATTTATTATCATAATAGGGGTGAAAAAAAATTTAATTATATGGTTCAAAGAATCGAAAGAAAGTTTTTCTAAGTGATTCATGATTGTTGCTGATTTTTCATATAATGGCATGTTAAATATAAAGAGAGCTAAAAAAATGTCAAGATTAATTCCAAATACTATCAGGAACATATTTTATTTCCAATTTTTCTGAATGAAATACCATCATTTTATCCGCAGTGCCATCAATCTGTGGAATTCTATCAAGACAAAGCAAGCAGTCACACATCAAAATCCACTGTAAATTTCCTAAAAAAAACAATGGAATAAAAAACCGGTATCAAGGCTATACCCTTCACTGATATCCCTATTAAATCTCGCGATGTATCACCTATGGATTTTTGTGCTTTCGGACTTTTAAAATCTGCATTATCCAAATGTTGTCCCATAACCTATACAGGCCTCTGGGAAGCTGTTCAGCAGGAATATAATAGAATACCTCTTTTGACATTTTAGAAGGCATTATTATCGTGGAAGTTACGGTGTCGCAAGATAATTCAGAATAAGGGCTATCAAATAGAACATTTCAAACACAAGAATTTTATGTAATTTAATTTTGTGATTATAATATACACCATCTAAAAAATGTGTTAACGGCTTCTGTATAATTTTTTTTTTAATTCCATAATAATTAATGCATTTGGATAAAATATTTTATGCTTAGTTTAGTTATTTATAACTCTTTTATCTGACTAAAGTGTTTTAAAATTATAATTTTTTATTCATTTTTTTAAAACTATTTATATAACTTAAAATTCCATCCTTTAGTTCCTAAATTTCCTTCTGTCAAGCCATCAAAAAAACAAAAGACACCAAAGATTATGCCTGAAAGTATGTCAAAATTCTTTTTTATTACTAAATTATCTGTTGTTTAAATTTCATTATTAAAAATATATTTATATAATTTCTTCTGTTATTTCTTATTTTATAAAGATTACTTTTAAAAGAGATCTTCTAATTAATTTCCTTTTTTTTCAAGTCTTTCTTGTGAAAAATTTCATGTATTTTGATCTTGAATTTTTAGAAAGTTTATTTATATTATGAAATCACATCTAGTTTTGTATTTTGATTTTTTGACTGAGAAAGTTCATTGTTCATCATTTCTTGTTAGTGATTTAATTATAATTATTCCTAAAACAAAATTTAAGAAACTATACAAATGTTGAATACTTGCTTGTTTGTAAGTATACATAAGAGAAATAACAGAGCAGTGAAATTGTTTTTAGTATCATTTGACAAGATAGTTTCAAACATTTTAATTCAGAGTTTAGTTCAATGGATGTCAGTTCATGTTTTACATGACACCAGTAATGCATAGATACATTATAATGATTGATAGTTAGCAAATTATAAAATTTGTATTTACTTGTATATTTCTTGATATACTAAATACATTTTTTTGTGATCAAAATATATTTTAAAATAGTACAATATTTTTCCATTTGTGTCCTCATGTCCATGTATTGGCATATATGTAATTTAAAACTGCACATTCATTGCTTTTGTATAAATTTTATCATATGTATGTTTAAGTTTTATGATATAAAATCTTTGAATGAATACCTGTTTTTAATAAAAACTCAAATATTTACTGTAAGTTTTGATGATTTAATGCAATTTTATTCTAAAGGAAATGATATGTTTAATTTACTTTAATATTTATATTATGTAATACAGTTTTACAGTTAATATTTAAAATATACTAAATTGAATTATTACTTATATTATAGGAACTAGAATGTCTATTAAAATTTGAGGATTTATGTTTTCAATTCATACTAGCACCAATAAATACAGTGGTTCTTAAAAGTGTTCACACGCTTTCAAATTCCAATGCAGCAGTGCATCTATTGATTAAAATTGATATTTCAGAATAGAAATTTCTCAATATGTATAACTCATTCTTATCAAAAGTATACAAAGTATTTTTTTTTAATAAAGAAAAGTTTGGATACTCAATAAACAAAAATGACAAAGCTACTTTACAAAGTTTTTGCATAATTAAAAGAAAAACACTTTATATTTGTAAATATTATAATATTTTGGTAAATTAACACTTAGTAGGATATTCTATAACATCCAAAACAGCTTCTTAACTTCTGGGAAGTTAAGTAGGTTTCAATGTTCCTAAAATTTTTAATCATTATTATTCTTAGTTGGCTTTTGGTCTTAATGTCATCTATAGATACTCTAACCTCCTGTTTTCTTCATATGTGTTCTATAGCATTATAAATGGGTGACTGAGATGGTAGTTTCAGAATTTGTAGACAGTTATAAAGACACAAAGTCTAACTTAATGTTAGGCTAGTACCTGTATTCTTATAATCATTATTTTAATTTATAAAAAATTGCTTCCAACTCTTAAATTTTGAGCTGATAATTTTAAATTGTCTTTTAAAATACTCAAATAATGATCATAGTTCATTAGGTTATCAATAAATACCCTATCGCTTAGTCCTGAGGCTGACATATATTTCCACACTAGGACACTGCATGCTTTACTGTTCTAACTCTTGGGATTAAGTTTAAAAACTTTTCTTCTCTACAAAATTATATGCCATCAGAACTAAAAACATTAAATTTGCTTTCATTAGCAAGTAAGACATTGTTCTAAGGTTTTTTGCTTATTTATCATTAATTTTGTTAAAGAAAGCCTAAGTTTCCTATTTTTTTTTTCAATAGGAAAAATGTTTTTATGAGCAAAATACCCATTTAATGAAGCTAATTTGAGTGCTTGTCAAACAGTTTCTGTCAGTTGAGGTAAAAGTGTCTCAGTAAATTCCATTAAAATGTTACAGTGCTCTACTGAATTTTCAAACTATAAATCTCTCATACTGAGTTAACTAACTATGCTAGTCAATCTTTTCTTACTTGATCCATTTTTTTCTTTAGATCACTTTACCAAATACTACATTTTAAAATGAGTTGATTGCTGATTTACCACAACTGTAATGAAAAATAAATAATTTTTGAATGCTGTTATGTGTTTCCATACAGTGAACCATTTTTGTACATTGAATATATTGAATATTACAAAGTAAGCAAGCAAAAATTGAAGATAAATAATGTTTTAAATGTTACCATAATGGAAAAAAAACTGCAAATAATAATTTTGATAATGAACTTATCTGAAAAGGTTTTTAGTTGTGTGATCACTTTTGGGGCATGTTCTTTCTCTGCTTCCTTGTATTTTGATTTTTATATAAAAAAAAATAAAATAATATTTTTAAACATGTTGGATTTTATTCAGAATCCCATGGAGATAATATGGAACTTCATTTTCGAATTCAATAATAAGGTGCTCTCTCTTTTATGAAAAGTTTAAAAGCATACAAAAACTCGTGGAAGCTGTATAATTTAGAATAAAAAGTTTGTTTAAAAATTTCTTATAAACTACATTTTTGGTTCAAAACATTTCAAATAAATATTGAATTGTTTGTGATTTAATAATTTTTTTTTTTTTGAATATCCATGATGCAATCTTATTTAGGCACCACTTCTGTACCTTCTGGAGATGAGAAACAAAATGGTGTTTCTAATGGGGTGTCTGAGTGGTTTATTGTTTCAGCATCTAATTCAGTTCATGAAGAAATGTCTATAAGGTTAATTATTTTTTTGTTTCATTAAAAATTCCTATGTCATCATCTTAACTCTCTTACTACCAAGCCTGTATACATACAAATTTACCCAATGTCACTTTTGTTGATATGTTTATGGTATGCAAATTGTGATTCTGATTTTCCATCAGATTATATTTTCCCCTTTAAATTAGGACTTTATTATTGTGCCGAACTTTTCACAGTTTGTTTTAGTAGGATTACGGAGACAAATGTTACACATTTATTGTCTTATACCTCTGAAATCAGAGGGTAAATTATTTTGTAACCATAATTTAGTGCACTTCAGTTAATTTTTTTCTTCTTGAATTGTTCTTCAGAATAAAAAAATTGTAAACAAAATGAAGACATAAAACTATCAAATTTTATATTTATACCAAAAAAGAATAAAATGTGTTTAAAAATTAAATAGCTTAACTATACACTCACACTTTGACACATACACATGTATATGATGCATATTATGTAAATAAATATTGTTTTGAAATTCTGAAGTCAAAACATTGCCATTATGCCTTTTTCTGTTTTAAGTACTTGTACCTTAAGGCTAGCTACAGACATCAATATGGAAAAATTTTACCATGTTTACGTTTGTTTATGAGCATTTAAAATGCCTCAGTCAATTGAAAAGTCTTCTGACTGAGAAATATATTCAGTCACTAGTTTATTTAATGCAAAAGTATGAAAGTATAAGATTCATTGGCAATCAGTGAAGTGTATAGCGAGGAAATGGGTTAGAGCATTTAATGATGATTACTTGACTATGCATAATATGGAACAAAGCAGGCGAACTTCTGTTATTACTGAAGACAATGCAGAGAGTTGATAGAAAAAAAAGTCAAGAGAATAGATGCTTTATGATTTCTCCTTTATCTCATTAGTTTCCTCAAGTTTCAAGAACTTTTCTTTATGGAATTGTGGCAGGATACTTAAATTATTATACGGTCTGCTCAAAGTGAGTGCTTATAATGTTGCATGAAACTAAATTTTTATCCACATCATTGGCTGTCCTTGAGTAATATAGGGATTTAGTGATTTTTTTTTTATGGCAGATTGCCTTAATGTTCTGTCATCAGTGACAAAAAGTACTTGTTCCAGCATTTACAGAAGTTGCTTGGTTGTCAGTATCATCACAATATCACCCAAAAAGTTATGCTGCAGTGATTATGAAATAAGATAGTAGATTTCTGTGAAAATGAATTACAATAGCTAGTTCAATGTGACAAGTGTCTTAATATTGAAGCTATGTTAAAAAAGAGATTTAAGTGCATGA
>JAGEOH010001532.1:0-12500 GCA_032207245.1 Pardosa pseudoannulata | reverse complement strand
TTAATGATACTACAAATAATAGGATTTCCTCCATTTTTATCACCTAATTTACCCAATGCATTAAGAATATCAGTTAACTTATTTAAATTATTAATAGGGAAAGGAAAAGAAAATTTGTCTAACTTACTTAGTTCCAGATCTCCATTAAAAATCCTAATTTCCAGTTTATCATTAATAACAGCTGAATATTTAATTTTGGGTGCAGGATGAGAAGTCACACAAATTATCATTACCGATGATTCACATTCAATAACTGTCCAGTTTTTATCTAAACTTTTGGAGCATTCCATGAGCTCTTTAATCGAAGTAAAAGTTCTTGATTTATCATACTCTCTTTTAGATTCGTAACTATCTTTAACAGCTCTCTTTATTAATTCCTCTTCAATTTTTGCCCTTTTATCGTCTCTGCTTTCCCTAGCTAATTTATTACAAGAATGATATGATGGTAGATTAGGAAACTGAGAAGGAACAGCACCAGGAGACAGTCTATTAAAAGAAAAAGATGATTTACATTTAAGTACATTTCAAAGAATGTGATATAAAAACTATATTATCATACATTATTTCCTTAAAAACAAATCTATAAATTTATGAAATAAATTAAAAATCTGGTAAAATTATTGATTTTTCTAGATAGTAAAATATTCTAGATCATATATTTTTTAAAGTCACAATCTCCAGTTTTCATAACCTAAATTACAAAGGATAAACAATCTATATTAACTTTCAAAACATATGACACAGTAATACTTGACGTATATTTAAAATATAATCTATTTTATTTACCTTCTAATTTTCAAGGGAGCTTCTATCACATGTCCAGTTTTTTCATCAACACCTTTAGCAAAGTCAGAAAATCGGAATCTGTGAAGTGTAGTTCACAAACCTTAACAGAAAGAAAAATTAATTGATTATATGCATAAAATATATTGCATGCTTATATTAATAACTTAATATAAAATATTATAACAGGCATGAAAACAAGTCATAGGCTTGAAAATACTGATTTTACTGACCAAAATTGAAAAAATGAGGACCAAAATACTGATTTTTAAAACTACTGACCAAATTCAGTACAGTAATTGACAAATAAAAAGTTAAATTTTCGCACAACTACAGTGAAGTTCTAAGATGTAATATGGTCAAGACTGATAAACCCAAAATATATTTGGAAAGGATGGGGGTGATAAAATACAAAAACATGCGAAAAAACTATTTTTTCATCAAACAATGACTTCACTGGCTAAATTCTAAAAACTGCACAATACTGACCTATCTTAAAAAATACTGACAATTTTTTATCTCTGATATATGTAAATAACTTATACAAATACTGCTTAATATAGAGAAACATATTCTAATATTAGCTTAATGTAAAATACCACTTTATATTTTGGTTAGGTTTTGATCAGGAGGGCTAATTAACTTATGATAATATTAATTTATGGTTATTACAAACACACACAATTATAAAGATATGAATAAAACTTTCAACAGTAAATGGACAAAGTTTAGAAGTAAAATAATAATAAATTAACTTACCCTGCTATATTTTGAAGGGGTAAAATTCTCTCGCTTAATAGCAACAATCCACTTTTTTGACAATTCTGGATCTTTTGGAAAGCTGTAAACTTTAAACTTCGGTCCGTTTTTATAATTAGTGTTGCACAATGGTACTACACATGGACTAGGCATTGTAAATTAAAAATAATCCAGTTTTTCTAGACTGTAAGCGAAATTGCAAGGGCTAGTAAAGCACGTGCATAGAAATCCGCCGGAGTATATCCCTCAAAGTATCCCACAGGTGCAGTTACTGGATCTCGCTGAGCTGACGTCACAGCTAGGGAGAGATTCAGTTGTGAGGCCTGGTTCTCGAAGGTCACGGTTGAGGCCATTTAATTATCTTGGTTTTAATTTCCCGCAGTTTATTTGAACAAATGTTATCCCAGGAGATCTGCCATTTATGGTGTAAAAGATCTTTGACGCAATTTTTCAAGTCAGGATAAGGAAGACCAGTGTTGAGAAAGTCACTTGCAGACCTGGTAGCCATGTCCACAAGTTCATTGCCTTTAATGCCGACGTGAGAGAGAACCTAGCTAAAAACTAGCGAGATTCCCATGGAAGTAAGGTTAGTTATTGAAGTAAGAATTTTGAAAATAACAGGATTATTACACTTATTTGATTGCAATGAATTTAAAACACTTTGGGAGACTGTATATATAATAAAATATTTACTATTGTAATTCACCAATCCTTCTAAAGCCTTCAAGATAGCAAAGGCTTCAGCAGAAAAGATGGAGAGTTTGGGATGAAGTCTGTAGCTATTGATTTTATCTTTAATAAGGTAGGCACAGCTGACATTGTTAGTGGATTTTGAACCATCTGTGAAGACAGAGGTGTAATTTTTATAATTTTGTTTCTGATCTTCAAAAATTTGTTGATAAATAATATTGTTAGTTGAACTTTTGTCAAATGACTTAAAGGGTTTATTATAGTAAAATTAGGAGTGTGCCAGGGATATATTCCAATAGTTGTAGGTATAGTATCTATACTGTCGAAGTTTAGATCTTTTAAAATTGCTTTTATCCTTCCCTGAAAAGGCAGAACACAAGAGGGTCTAGCATTGTATAAGAGCGTAAGGTAATAATTGAGTGTATGTTTATGAATGGGATGGTCCACATAAGTTGCTGTTCTAAAGTAATACTGAAGAGATAACATCTGTCGACGTAATTCAAGAGGAATGTCACAGCAGTCAACGTAGAGACTTTCTACAGTAGATGTTCTAAAAGCCCCCGAACACAATCGAAGAGCGGAATGGTGAATGGTATTCAGCTTTTGAAGGACGGAAACGTGTGCTGACCCATATACAGGACATCCATAGTCCAGTTTTGAGTGGATGATGGCATGGTAGATCTTAATTAGGTAAGCGCGATCAGCTCCCCATGAGGTCTTAGAAAGGATTTTGAGGATGTTGAGCTTCCTTTCGCAATTTTTCCGCAAGTTTGCGATATGGGGTACAAAGGTAAGTTTTTTGTCAAAAATGACGCCGAGAAAATTCACCTCATTCACAATGTTGATGTTATTTCCAAGAAACTGGATCTCTGGGTCAGGGTGCAGACGTCTTTTTTTTTTTTTTTTTTTTTTTTTTTTTTTTGCAAAAATGCACACAACACGTCTTTGAACTTGAAAAGCTGAAACCATTCTCAATCGCCCAATTACGGATCTTGTTAACTGCAGTCTGGAGTTGTCTGTTAATAAATCTCATATCCGCTCATTCACATGAGATCTGGAGATCGTCGACATACAAACTTCCATTAACAGAGGGAGGTATCTCGTTTAGAATCCCATTAATTGCAATAATAAATACAGTCACACTCAAAACGCTTCCCTGAGGAACACCTTCTTCTTGAATAAAAGTGCGAGAAAAGGTGTTTCCTACCCTAACTCTAAAATTTCTTAATGCTAAAAAGTTTTGTATAAAAATAGGCATATTACCACGCAACTCTAAATCGAACAGCTTCTGTAGAATACCATGACGCCAAGTGCAGTCATATGCCTTTTTTATATCGAAAAACACCGACACCAAATGCTTTCGTTTAACGAAAGAATTCCGGATTCCTGTTTCCAACTCTAGTATATTATCTAACGTGCTTCTTCCACGACGGAAACCAGTACATCAGACGAACGTTTATCATTTTTACAAGTATTTTGCATAAACAGTTCGTCAGAGCTATTGGACGGTAGCTGAGAGGATTCGATGGGTCTTTATCAGGTTTTAGAATGGGGATTACAACAGCCTCTCTCCACGAGGAAGGAAAGCTATGTTCTCTCCATATTCTATTGTAAAGTTTTAGAAGGTTGAACATCGAAACTGAAGAGAGGTTTTTTATCATTTCGTAAGAGATATTATCGGGACCAGCAGAAGATTTATGGACTTTATGCAAGGCTATGTTTAGTTCGAAAATGGTGAAATCAGTATTATAGGGAAACTTAAGCGTAGTTTGAAATTTTATTGGTTTATCTTCGACTAGGTTTTTAAGTTTTTTAAAAGATGCAGAATAATTTGAAGAGATATGAGCTAAGGATGAAGCTATTGTGTTGGCTATTTCATCAATAGAAGTTATTAGGTTATTATTCTAATTTAAAATTTGGATTTGGTTGTTTGGGTAAACGTCTGAACAGCGTTTTACTTTTACCCATAAATCTTTACTGGAAATAGATTAAGTGATACTGCTTACATAGTTCACCCACGAATCTCTTTAGCTACGTCTTAAAGTGCGACGGAAAATACTTTTGCATTTTTTATAATTTATTAAATTCTCCGTCATAGGATGTCTTTTGAACAATTGGAACGCTTTTCTCTTAGCTTTATAACAAATTTTACACTCTTGGTTCTACCATGGCTTTGTCTGTTTTTGAGGACGGCTGGAGGATTTTTTAATAGAAATGTCTGCTGCAGAAATTATTGTTTTAGTTATCTGATTTACTGCTTCATCAATGGTATTATAGTCGACCATGTCTGTACAGCTATTAGCTAAGATACGGAATTTATTCCAATCAGCGGAACCTAGAATATAACGAGGTACACGCTGACTGGCACTGGAGCCATTATTGTGAGTAAGGATAATAGGAAAGTGATCGCTATTATACAGGTAAGAATCTACTGTAAAATTACAAAACGGAAAAACTTGAGGGCTGGATATTGCTAAATCAAGAGAGTGAAATGTTCTTGTAGGAGAATGGAGGTAGGTAAGTTCATTAGTATTGTAGATGCACAGATCATGGTCGGATATTAGTTTTTCAATTTGGCGACCCCGTTTATTAAGGTTGGGGCTACCCCA
The DNA here is from genome assembly GCA_032207245.1 of Pardosa pseudoannulata. Taxonomy (NCBI): domain Eukaryota; kingdom Metazoa; phylum Arthropoda; class Arachnida; order Araneae; family Lycosidae; genus Pardosa; species Pardosa pseudoannulata. Next base: position 7,659 of record JAGEOH010001532.1, on the reverse strand, counting down.
CAGTTGACTGTGGCCATTCAAGTCCCCAACAATAATAAAAGGGACTGGAAGTTGAGTAATAAGTTTATTAAGAGTGCTCTGAGAGATGATATTGTTTGGAGGAATATAGAGGTTACAGACAGTTATTAGAGTGTATATGTATTTGAATAGCAATTGCTTGGAAGTCCGTGTTAACGTTTAAAGTCCTGAAAGGGCAGTCATGAGATGTGAAGAGGGCAACACTACCACAAACCTTGCCCCCTTCGATGTAGTCTTTTCTGATAGTACTGTAGCGTTTTAATTTGGCTGATTTATTGTTGTCAAGAAGGGTCTCTTGAAGTGCAAAGCAAACAGGATGGTATTTATTTACGAGGTCTCTGATATCAGAGACGTGACATTTGAAGCCATGGCAGTTCCAAGACAAAAGCGCCATTGTAAAAATTTGGAGAGGAAAAATATGGAGATTATGCAGGTTGGGTCTTAGCCCACATGCCTTCAGAGTTCGAGTGATCTGTCAACATATCCTCTTCGGAAGTGACATAACCTTTGATTGAATCGTCTTCAGCAGTTGGACGATTTTTTAAGAAGTCTTTGCTTGAAACTTTACATTTTAAAGGTTTGTTAGAGGATTTATCATCGTCGGAATCCTCTAGTAGATTAAAGCTTTTATTTTTCAATTTCTCTTTTAATCTTGCAGCTGTAATTTTTTGATGTTTGGGCGTCTTTTGCTTGGATGGAAAATTGCTAATCTTAGATTTAGATATAAGCTTATTAGAAACTTGGGTTTTAGGGGTTAATTTACTTTTAGGTACGCGTTCATTTAATGGTTTTGTTATAATTACGTTTTCTACTGTAACAGCTTTATTTTCAATTTTTGAGGGTGACTGACGAGGAGGTTTAGGACTATTGGGTACAGATGGCTTAAAATAAATGTTAAGTAAAAAAAAATTATATAGTTTCTAGAATTAAATTTACATTTTTAAAGTTATATCAGCAGAATATTTAATTAATATATATATATATATATATATATATATATATATATACATCTTCTCAAATTAGCATCCAATTTAATTGAGAGATGTCACAGTATGAACCTCTATACTGAAGAAAGTAGTTACCTCTCAAGAAAATATTAAAATATCTTGAGAATACATAATTTTAAGGTATGTATGAAATAAATATTGCAATTCATATTCTTCTTCAGAAACTCATTATAAAGTAATTAAACTTTTTAAAAATACTCCAAAATGAGGAATTTTTTTAAAGTAAAAAAAAAGCACTAGTTAACCAACAGTACTTTAAAACATAATATTAAAAAAATAGCAAAGATTTAATTATAGTAAAATGGTCATCACAAATCCAGAGAGGATTTTTATGATAACTTCGGGGTTTAATTTCTCATCTCTTTTAATGGCATTAATCCAACTTTTATGTATTCCGGGATCATTGGAAAGCTGAAAAATATCTTTTCATAACAATTAGTTGTATTTGTACAGAGTGGCAAAATACGGTATGTGGAATATGACTTTTTAATGTCAAACATAATAAAAAAAAATTTCCATTTATGCAAATTTTTAAACAGAAACAAATTAAAAACTCGCCTTTTCCCATGTAAACAACATACGCAGAGGTGTTTTCATGAACTGTGACGTCACAAACTAGGCGGGGGAAAAATAGCATTTCCGAGAAACATTATAGAGTCCTATATAAAACCCATTAGAAATTCCTAATTAGGGCCCAAAATGAAATGAAAAAAAGATACTGTCCTGATTATTGTTTAAAAATAAAATACAAAGACATGAAAATTAATCACTGAAAAGAGTATGGAGAAATAAGAGAAATAATTGAGTAAGAGTATTTGAGATTAAGAATATTTTATAGTTGATCCCCCAGAAATTGAAAACTGGTTTCAAGTCTAGTCTTACCAATTACACAAATTTCTGTAATTTGGAAAAGTGTTTCAATTTTATTATTTTCTTAATATGTGCATGTATATATATTTAGGTTTAGATTTGATTAAGTAAGTTTAGATAGCTTTTGGTACTTCATCGCAGATTCAATCTATGTATTTTACCTTTGCACTTAAATTATGAGAAAGGGGAAGGGAAAAACATTTGAAAGTTAATTTCAAGCCAGGGAAGGCATGTAAGGAATTTGGACCATAGACAACTTTTTCAGATGTGCACACCTCCGAATATTAGAGTCGACCCCCAAACAGGGCATCCTTTGGCAATATGAGCTAGCCGGCTACAGAGCTCATAAAGGCTTTGGACTCGTTTTTCCATGTCGGCATAAAAAGGAAGACTGGAGCAGGTAGATTTTCGAATAGCTACGAGAGAAGGGAAGGATTTCTAATGTGGAGGATTCATTTTTCGGAGGGCATCAGGTTATCAGCAGTTAGGGAGATGATAGTCTGCCGTTACTTCTGCCGAGAGAGGGACAGTCTGCTGAAAACCTGGGAAACAGGAACACCTCTCAATAAATACATATTTAAAATATAAGGTGGTCAAAACCAATGACACAGAAATACACTAGTTCGAGTGGAGCACATTACAAATAACTTCTTTAGCAATCAAACCGAAACAAAATTTGTATTAAACATTATATGTGGTAAAATTTTATTCATTTTTACAGTCAAAATAACATATGCAGGTAATAAGTCATATATATTATAATAAGTTATTATGCAGTAACTTATAAATAAATAGCAAATATTTAATAAAAACAAAGATACGAAAACATTTGATTTGCAGACATACGTCTACAAACTAAACTATAAAATCCACATAGCCATCAGAAAATTGCATACACATTCCTCCCACCCTCAAAAAAAAATAGAATTTCGACACATGTTTCAAAATCTTGCTATTATTTTAATACCCATTTAGGATAATACAGCATAATTAAAATATTCAAATATACGTGAAACACAGTAAAAACTAATTGTTCATCAAATATTGTCTGTAACTAAAATGTAAATATGCTGACATGCGTGAAAAATACTTTTAGTGATATTTATACTGCTAAAGCAATCAAATTCATAATCATGGATGTAGGTACTGCACTTTAAGAAAAATGATTTTTTAAATACATTCTAACAAAAGATTTTAAACTGTAAATACAAAAATGAAGAACGTGTGCATTTTTTAGAGCATGCTTATTCCATAATAACCCCTAAACAGGGGTCAACCCCTAAACAGGTCATCCTTTGGGAATATGAGCCAGCTGGCTACAGAACTCATAAAGTCTTTGAACTCGTTTTTTCAGGTCGGCATAAAAATGAAGACTGGAGCAGGTGGATTTCCGAAAGGCTACGAGACAAGGGGAGAATTTCTAATGTGAAGGATTCATTTTTCAGAGGGCATCAGGTTATCAGCAGAAAGGGAGAAAAATTCACATATCCATCATGAAATTGCATACATTTTTCTTCCTCACAACACACTTTAATGAAAATTTCAGTAGAATTTCCACACATTTTTCAGTAGCTCAAAATATTGTTCTTATATTAAAACTAATTTAAAATAATACAGCATAATTAAAATATACGACTAAAGGACAAACACAGTAAAAAAAATAATTGTTCATCAAATGTTTATAACTAAAATCTATATATGCTAAATGTGAAAAATACAGTGAAAATATATATGTACTGCATGTGAAAAATACTTTATATTTAACATATTTTAAACTGCATACATGAAAATATTTTTTGATTTTTTATAAAATTATTTTGATATACTGTATTCTAAGTATACTGTCTTTTAAATAGAAATGCTTTTACTAAACACATTTTATTACATATAGATGAATTTTTACATTTAGCAGAAAATGTTTTTTAACCAGTATGGAACAAATTATTTTGTTACAAACTAAGAAAATGCTTTCTACATACATCACATAATAAACAAAAATGTTCTTATGAAACTCTGAGAAGAATGCTGAACAATGGTTTTTTACAGTACAGGAAATGTTTTCAAACTCAAGAGAGAAATTGCTTTCTTACATACATACAAGAAAATGGTTTTTACCAGTATGGAAACAAAAATTTACTATCCAAGAAAATACTTTGTTACATACAGAAGAAATGTTTCTCACATATAAGAAAAAACATGAAACACTTCAGAGCTTCTTCATATATCACAAGATGGTTTCTCAGTATGAGAAAGAAAATGTCTTCTCAAAAACAGAGAAATGCTTTCTCACATAAATCACAAGAAAATGGTTTCTCACCAGTATGGGAACGAAAATGATTTTTAACTTGCATGCGCAGAAAATACTTTGTTACATATACAAGACAAGAAAATGGTTTCTCACCAGTATGGGAACGAAGATGAATTTTTAATTTAGAAACGTCACGAAATGCTCTCTTACATATATCACAAGAAATTGGTTTCTCCCCAGTATGGGAACGAAGATGAACTTTTAACGAAAAATTCTTAGAAAATGCTTTATTACATACATCACAAGAAAATGGTTTCTCCCCGGTATGGGAACGAAGATGAATTTTTAATTTAGAAATCTCATAATATGCTTTCTTACATATATCACAAGAAAATGGTTTTTCACCAGTATGGGAATAAAGATGTATTTTTAATTTAGAACTCTCAGAAAATGCTTTCTTACATACATCACAAGAAAATGGTTTTTCACCAGTATGAGAAAGAAGATGCCTTTTTAAATTAGAACTCTCAGAAAATGCTTTCTTACATACATCACAAGAAAATGGTTTTTCACCAGTATGGGAACGAAGATGAATTTTAATATAACTCAAAAAATGCTTTCCATAAAGAAAATGATTTTTTCCACACGAAATGTTTTAATGTATAAAAATCCTTTCTGACATACATCACAAGAAAATGGTTTTTTCAGTCAGAAAGAAAAATGAACATAAAATCACAAAGAAATGATTTTTTTTAAATAACACATAAAAAGAGTTTTTTATATATGAAACAAAAGTAAAATGATTTGTACAAAACAAATAAAATAAATATATGTAATATATTTTAAATAAATGTTATCATCTAAACAATAAGATTAAATATTATTATTTCTGATATCTATTAATACAAATATTGTATATAATCTTTTGATGTATTTTTTTTTTTTTTTTTTTTTTTTTTTTTTTTTTTTTAATATTTTTTATTTTTTTTTTTTTTTTTTTTTTTATATTTTTCATCCATTTTTTTTTTTCTTCTTTTTACACAGTCTTTTTTTTTTTTTTTTTTTTTTTTGTTATATTTTTTTTTTGTCTAAATGTGGGTGGAAAGAATAAGTTTCCCCATGCCAGATATTATATGTAACTTAAAGGTTAAGTAGATGCTTTGAAGCAGAGATATGCTTTTTTATTATTATATTACTAATGACAAAAGTTAGTGAGAGGTTTGAAAATGCCGATTTTATTGAATAAAACTGATAAAGTACTGACATACTTTTAAAAGTAGTGACCAACTTTTATTAGCATTTTAACGACGACAAAAGCTCATCAGAAGTTTGAAAATACTGATTTTACAGACTAAAACTAAAAAGTAGTGACATATTTTGAAAAAGTATTATCCCACTTTTATACAGAAATAAACAAATAACAGTTAAATTTTGTAGAACTGCAACCTTTTTTTTCTTTTTTTTTTTTAAATTATTGTTATTTAGAAATAATGCAAATTTTCAGTACACTTTGGAATTAATTTCATAATAAGTTCTAAAATGGAACATAGTCAAGACTAAAATACAATTTTGTCCTCACCTTTATAGATATTACATAATTCAAAGTTATACCTCTTTTGCCAGGTGCTGTTCTCCCTGACAGCACCAAACATACCTCTCAGCACCTTTCTCTCAAAAGTAGTCAAGACTATTTTTCCAATGTCAAGGTTCAGGCCTCTTTGGCACAGGTTAAAGCAGATTTTATAATTTCATGCATAAAATAATCTTTATCCTTCTCTTAATTAGTTGGGATTAATAGGATAGTTAAACAACATGCAATAAATAATTAAGAATATTTAAGAAAATATTCCATCTGGAAACATGCATTGGCCAACCAAACAACATAAACCTGCATATTCATTAGAAAGTTGCATTGTCTCTCTTCCACTCATTCCCCTTCCAACAGAAATATTCAATAATTATACAAAACTTTTGAAGACATTTTGCACTTTCTCATAATACTGCCCTCAATTTAGTATAATTATAGAAAAATAAAGTAATCAAATAAAACAAAATTAATTAAACTATGCCACAATTACTTTTATTTAACATTTTATGAACATTTCTTAAGCATGTTTTTTATTGCATGAATAGAGGGCACCATTATCAGCATCAGAAAGTGTAATAACTGATACCTCACCATGAAAAATGAAATTTTGCATATTTGCAGCAATTTTCTTCTCCTACTAAAGCTGTGTGAATCATTAAGCTTAAATAATGAATAGCTCAAACAATAAGATATAAAATTTACAAACAGTAAGTTAAAGAACACAGTATATAATCAGAAGCTCAAGGTACTGGAAAATAATATAAGAAAACAATATATTATTATGGTTATTCTATTACATCCAATGCAAGGAAAATGAAACTTCCATAAACAACTGATATATCTACAAATCTCCCAAGCTCCATGCTCCGCTTAATTAAAAATCTGCATGACTGTTAGCTATTAGGAAAGGGCTTAACTTTAAACCCTTTTATACTCTTTATACTTTAAACCTTTTTACTGTGTGAAAGATTATTTATTTGTCAAATAAGTTTTCTAGCTCATTACCATAAAAAGTACTAATAAAATAAAGGTATTTTCATAATTTTTTAAGGATATCAAGGAAAGGAATTTTGAATTACTACAGTAATACACTGAAAACATATGTATTTGAGGATTTCTTTATTATTAATACTGAACTTTTAGCTAGGATATGTAAAAGACTATTATGAACTTTAACAAATATTTTATATAATCTTAATATATATTTTTAGAGTAGTACTTATCACCTGTACTGGTGTTCTCAGAACTGGGCCAATTTAAATCTGAACTTAGAAAACCAGAAAGTTTGGAGAGTACAGCAAAAACTGATAGGAAATCAGGTGACGACAGCAGATTGCATCGATGGAGAAATTGATCCAATTTAAAAATTAAGGAGTTCTTAAGGACCTTTGATGAAAATTAAGTAGTTTTAACGGTCCTTAAAAATGAAAGTTAAAATTAAGCAGTTCTTAAGGACTTTTAAGAACTGTGGGAACTCTGGACAAAGAGTAAAATTAAATTCTAGGCCATGTAAAAACCATTATCTTGACCATCTTTCATATGTACTTGTTTTCAAAATTATTTAAATGTTAGCGCATAAATTACCATTTTGATAAATAGTTTAATATCTGTAAACTATGAACACATGTGTAAAGTTTATTCAAGGGGTATGAAAACACCATTATACCATACCTTGAATATATGTTTTGTCATATGTAAGTGTATACTTTAAATTTAAGACAATAAATAGAATAATGAAAACTTAATCATTAGTCTTAACAAATTTAATCTAAACTTAATAATTTGAAACTTACTGTTTAAATAAAAAAACATATTTTTTAGCAATCCTGTTACATTTATGAAGTTTTATTTTTAATTATATATTGGGACTACACAGTATAAATTTAGACTTTGGGTTTCAATTTGGTTTGGAGTGCTACAGTCTACTT
>JAGEOH010001531.1:15000-18000 GCA_032207245.1 Pardosa pseudoannulata | reverse complement strand
TTTGAGAAAAATAAAAATAATGAAAATATTCAACTCAGGTGCATAGTTGGAAACCTTAGTATTAATAAGATATATATATAATTTTTATATGTAAAAAAACATAACCAAACACTAGAACGCCATTAAGCCCAGTAAATAATTTTAACTGTGGTATGTACTGAAAAATAAATAAAAGGATGAAAATGATTTCAGGACTCTAGTGTCGTTTAGTGAAAACCTATCATATATATATCTATATATATATATATATATATATAATATATATATATATATATATATATATATATATATATATTAATATATATTATATATATTATATATATATAATATATATATATATATATATATATATATATATATATATATATATATATATATATATATATATATATATATCATATATATATCTATATATATATATATATATATATAATAAAAAACAGAACCAAACAATATAACTCCATTAAGCCCAGTAAGTAATTTTAACTGTCTTTACCGATCTTATACTTTACTAGCTGCTTCGCACCCAGCCTTCGGTCTGGGTTTTAAAATATTTCGATGAAATATTTGGAACCACTATTAAAGATAATAAGACGTATTGATAGAAATGCTGAACAAATCTCGTATATTTCAGATTGTTGACGATTATAACAGTTTATTTTAATAGCTGAATGTCCAGTAAGTGCACTGTGTTCCCCGTGAGCCGCTGCATAATTCCCAATTCCACGACTTTTTTTTAATGTAGGAGTTAAATTTCAAAATGCTGTAGAGAGTAATATATATGTACTGTTCGGAATGGGATAATTCATTTCCGAGATTGAATGTCTTTTAGTACTAATGTTTTACATACATAAAAATCGAATTTTAAACAATAAAACCTATGACGAAAACTTTTTCTTTAAAAAATGGCAATTGTGAAAAAAAAAACAAATTTGACAGAACATGGGGAATTTGTAATTATTGAAAATAAAAATCACGCCAACATATAACAGAAAAAATACCAACTTCTTAAAAAAAATTGAGAAAGTAAAGTAAAGATTTACATATTTTGATGAAGTAAAAAATTTAGCTATTAAAAATAAAATGATTTTGATACTGGGATATTTCAAAGAGAAAAAGTTATTGCGTATGACAAATAGTTGTAACTATAGGCAATAAATGGCACCACTCAGTACATATATTAATTAATATACTTTTAATTGATTGTAATTACGGTATTTTAATGGTGGAAAGAGTTTAAGCATTCAGCAGATTGGGCGAAGTAATGCATCCATATGTATTTATGTTTATAAATGCATTTATTTACACTCGAATTTTAATGGTAAGGTCTTGAAAAATTCTTCAAGAATATAATAATTCACTAACAAAAATACCTAAATGTGCCGCAGTTCAAATTTTCCAAACAAAGAATGGTTTGGCAGGATAGGCGATAGTTGTTTTGCATTAATGTCAATTCTATTACCAAATATCTGGAGAAAACGACGACAACAATGAAAATATGATCATTATTTGTCACGCCAACTCAACAGTTAAAATGACTGTACTACATAATTAAAACGGTGTTTTTGTTGGTTTTAAAATAATATATTTCGAACTAATTAGAATATCAGAACGCGATTGACCGAAATGGCTAACTTAAGTAATTCTTCCAAGCCTAATTATGAATAGATGTTAGTGCAGTCTCAAAATTGGATAATAAAAATGGTTCAATTGAATTGGCAATGAAAGAAAAATACCAAATATTGATAAAATGAACTAAGCACATAAGGTCAAAAGCCGAGAACAGTTATATTACCTGAAAGCGTTATCATAAGAATGAAGTTACATAAAGGATTTCAATTTTTATAACACGAAATATATACCGAAAGTCGCCAAGCTTATTTAAGAATAGGTGAAGTACAGAGTAACGTCTTAAAATTGGATAAATAAAAATGGCTCAATTGAATTTGAAATGAGAGAAATATACCAAATTAATATTGATAAAACAAAATAAGTATCTAAGACTAAAACACCGAAAACAGTTATATTATTTGAAATCACATTTTAAACTTTAATTAAAAGTGGCTATAATATCTCAATATTTCATAGTTGCCATTTCTAAAATGAAAAATTATTTATTCCCGTATATCACTTGCCAATATTTTTTTATCTCTAGTGTAGTTGAGTTTTAGATAACAAAACCTATGATAGTTTTTATTTAATAAATGGCAACTGCGAATTGAAAACAAATTTGATAGAACATGGCAAGTTTTTAATAACTGAAAATAAAAATCTCGCCAAGCAAATAAAATAGAAAAAAAGAAGTGATTTCCTAAACAAAAATGAGTTTATCTTTTATCATATAAGAAAATAGTCTTATATACATATATGCCATCATATATTTATATACTTACACTGGAATTTAAATAGCATAGATACGTTTATGTGTTTCCCGAATACCAAATATCTGGCGATAATAGTGCCAACAATGAATAACATTGCCATATTTAGACGCCAACTCGACAATGGAAAGCTCGTGTCGGAAAATTAAACTGGCATTTTGTTCGGTTTTTCGTCAATATCTTTCGAACTAATCGAAATATCGGAAAGCAAACAGGCGAAAAGACATCCTTGGATCGTGTCACGTCTTTTGGTACCTTTGGCGCCCGTCTGCGTCCAGCGGTTCGCAAGGAGATAGACGCACATACAAACATACATACATATATAGTCACAGTCAGATTTTAATCTCGGAATTCAAAAGGTATTAATACGGAATATGTTCATTTGGCAGTATCAAGTATTTCTGTCCAAAGTTAGTTACTCTATGACTTATCGGGTAGATTTGTATAAAAAAACATAAAAATGAAAACTGTTCTTAATATCAATAAATAAAAATAACAAAATATATGTTTACATGCTAACGATTAAATCTGCATCAAATTTGTGTCTTATATTAAAGTTGCTGAAACTTTTTTCTTATGGTAAAATATAAGTTTAACCCTAAATTACATTACTGTATTA
>JAGEOH010001531.1:0-5000 GCA_032207245.1 Pardosa pseudoannulata | reverse complement strand
ATTATATAAATATATATATATATATATATATGTTATATATATATATATATATATATATATATATATATAATTTATATATATATATGTATATTTATATGTATATATATTATATATATATTATAAATATATGTTAATATATATATATATTATATATATATATATAATATGTATATATATATGTAAAATATAATATATATATATATATATATATATATATATATTTATATATATATAATATATATAAAGATGTATATATATACAGTAGAACCTCCATAAGTTGACCACCCAAGGGACTGTAACTAAGTGGTCAACATACGGAGGTGGTCAACTTAGGGAATTTTTTAAAAATATTTACTATAGTACAATATTAGAAAAAAGTAAGCTTTTTTAGTATTTTTTAAGGAAAAATTTAGAAAAAAATTAGCACTTACTCATTTTTATTTTTACTGAAGATACAGCTCATTTTTACAAATTTTGAAAGAATGATTCAATTTTTGTTTGAGTCCTCTTTTTGTTCATTTGGTAATTACAAAAAGCAATTTCACATTTTACATGTCCATTAAGCATGCTTGGGCATTTTTCTTCAGCGAAATCTTTAAGTTGCTCCATCATGCGCTTTACATCGTCTTCCTTCAGAGTTGGGTAGTTTTCAGTTTCTTCGTCACTTGGATCATCCCCTCTTCGCCGTCCGTTTCTCGTATCTTAGAGTCCTCACTGTGCGTAGACTCAGAGAGTATCTCACTGAAGATTGCCTCTGGGTCTGGTTCAACACATGTTACTAACTCATCGTTCATGGTAATATAATCTTCAAAATTAACTCCATCAAAAACTGGCAAGGGAGATAGAGGAAGCTCATCCTCTTGCACCGTTGTTGTAGGTGTAACAAATTCAGCTTTCTTGTAGCAGTTCTTAATCGTGGCTTGCGTAACTTTATTCCAAGCAGAATTAATCTAATGAACAGCAAAGCATTTACTGACGCAGCTGTTGATGATGTCAACTCAGAAGGACCACAGGTTTGTGCTTTCCTGATCACCCATTCCAGAAGTTGAGCTCTGTAGTGAACTTTGAAGGACTGAATAATGCCTTGATCTAAAGATTGGGTTTTCGAAGTTGTGTTTGGAGGCAAAAATTTTAGCTTCACATTTGTGAGATTATTCACTTTTGGGTGGCTGGGGCAGTTATCCACGGTAAGTAGAATAGACCTCTTCTTTTCCCTCATTTCTGCTTCAATTCCTCTAACCCACTCTTCGAATAAAGCACTGGTCATCCAAACAGATTTATTCGCTCTCCAAAAAACAGGAAAGTCATCAGATTTTACATTTTTAAATGCACTGGGTTTTGCGGTTTTGCCGATCACCATAGGCTTCAATTTTTCTCCAGTCATACTTGCACATAGAAGAACAGTAAAACGCTGTTTTGAAAGTTTTCCTCTTTTGCAAGAGTCACCCTTCATTACTAGAGTTCTATCCCGCATTGCTTTAAAGAAGAGACTGCATTCATCAGCATTAAAGATGTCCTCATCTTTAAAACCTTTAGCAAACTCTGGGAAATTTTCAATAAACTTCTTCACTACTTCAGCTGAAACCTCATTCGATTCCCCACACAAAACTTTTTGAGAAATCTCGTATCGTAGTTTGAATTTTTCAAGCCAACCTGCTAACGCTTAGAAGTCCTCAATTTCGAATTCTTTTGCAATTTTCTTTGCTAATTCCTGAAGCATAGGTCCCGATATTCTTGCATTAATTGATCTCATCTCTGTAAATCAACGAAATGTGGCTTCATTCATAGCGTCGTCTCGTTTTTCTTTGAAATTCCCCGTTTTCAGAAGAATATCTTTCCAGATATTCTTCCTTGCGTTTTAAAATATTACTCACAGTTGTCTTACTCACACCAAATTTTTCTGCTGTCTTTCTTTGGTTGCTGCTTTCTAGAAAATTAAGAAAATTCACTTTCTTCTTTAATTTAAGTTCTCTTAGAGCTTTTCTTTGCCCCATTTTTAATAAAAATTCGCAAATAAACGACTGGTACTGCCACGACGCGATGTCCAGAAAAAAAGAACAGAACGTGTTTCATATGTGAGCGATACACGTTGTTTTCCAATTCTGCGTAGTTCGTTCAATGCTACACCGCTACACACATACCCCACTCTCCTGACCTTTTTCGACAGATTTCAGCAATTACAGCCAATCTAAGAAATGAAAGCATGCAAAGGGCTAGAATATCATTTCTCCTTAACAAAAGGTTAGGTAATCTCTGGATTTCCCTCCCATAGTACCATACTGGAAGTGAACAATGAATGGAGCACCAATGAGGGGAGAATCGAGAGTGTTGTTCAGATAATCCGAATGACTGATGAAGAATTTCCTGGAAACCAGGTGGAGAATAGTGGGAGGAAAAATCTAATTCAAGAAAACATCAGTGGTCAAGTTACAGAGAGTAAAACCTACTAAAAATTGGTCAACATACAACTTACGGAGGTGGTCAACATAGAGATTAATAATATGTATTTGGAGGTTCACTATATATATTTATATATATATAAATATATATATATATATATATTATATATATATATATATATATATATATATATATATATATGTATATATATATATATATATATATGTATATATATATATATATATATATATATATATATGTATATATATATATATATATGTATATATATATATATATATATATATATATGTATATATATATATATATATATATATATATATATATATATAAATATATATATATAATATATATATATATATATACATATATATAAATATATACATATTTATATATGTATATCTGTATGCATATAAATATTTATATATATATGTATCTATATATATATATATATATATATATATATATATATATTATATATATAAATATTATATATATATATATGTATATATATATGTATAAATATTTATATATATAAATGTATATATATATAATATATATATGTATATATATATATATATATATATATATATAATAAAGATGTATATATATATGTGTATAAATATATAAAGATTTATTTATATATATATATATATTATATAAATATTTATATATATATATATATAAATATATATATATGTAAATATATATGTATATATATATATATATACATGTATAATATATTATTGTATATTATATATGTAGATATATAATATGTGTTTTATATATAAATGTATATATATATATAATATATAAAATATTTATATATATATATATATATATATATATATTTGTGTGTGTGTGTGTGTTTGTATATACATATACAAGAAAACTCTAGCGTTATGTGGAATTTTTAGACAATTTTTTTGATTATTACAATATACTTTGATTTATTAGAAACAATGCAGTTTAGAATGAAGTTGAATTCATTTAGATAGATAATAAAGTTTTTCTTAGCTGCGGCGAAATGATCGTTCAGTTCTTAAATTTTTTTACCAAAGTCATTAATGGAAGTAAAGGAACGAAATGATCATTTCCACCACACCTTAGACGTAGATGGAATTTGTTTAATACCTGTAAATTTCATTAACAAAAATTAAGATATTTTAAAATGATCACATACGTATAATCTATTATTGAAGTTAAATATAAAAGAAAATTATTGACGTCATATCTAAGTTCAGCGATACAACCTATGAAAATAATGCAGACTATATTTGAATAATTTAAAATAAGAAATGATTCAATGAGATGGTTAAAGGAATGACGTCATAATGATAAAAAATATCATTTTCACCTCTTTATGTGATAAATTAACAATTTTAATCTCCTGCTTTTAACCGGGGAAAACCGCGTTTAAAACAATGACATGGGATGACGTCACATTGCTAGAAATTGTTGCTTCTTTCACTTAGTTATGATGCGATAAATTAAAAAATGATTATTTCGTGTTTAACCGGGGAAAATAATGCTGGAAATAATCACATGAAACGCTCGAAAAACGGGGAAGGAATGGATTTCGAAAGTTAAAAATTTACAAAAACCTTCCTAAGGATGTACCTAATAATTTCCCAAATTTTGACGGCGATTGGATGCATGGTTTTTTATTCTATTGAGTACAGATAGACACAAATTCATTTTTTTATATATAGAATAGTTGTCGTGGTCGTATTTTCGAAAATGTGCACTGTACCTGTAGAGTTTCTCTGCTCCGTTCCTCATCATGGTCTGCTTGGTGATCTCCTGGTTGAGCTTCGAACGCCGGCTCTGGAGCTTCCCCCGGCACGTCGCCAGGCGAGGGTCCGAACCCTGAAAAACAACAATTCCATCTTAAACACGTTTCCTAATGGATTCAGTATCATTAGAAACGCGTCGCATTAAAAGAAAAGAACACTACTTTCGCAGATTCAGCCTCGGCGATCGAGTGGATCGAATGTTTTGCGGTGTTTGCGGTAAGTTCTTGGTCCCCGTATTTCGGTAGAAGACATAATGGACCGAATTTTATCCATTTTATCAGCGATTATTTCACAACATAAAAAGATAAAGAAATAAATTGTTCCCACCTATTACGTACCAATGACTTACACCCGGCCATGTTGATATAATACAAAGACACCACACACAAATGAGACCTACCGTTTTGCAGACTTTTCTTTATTAGTAATTTCATTCTTTTTTCTACAATATGGTGAAGCACATAAAAATATTTAATCTCAATATCGAGGTTTGGTTGGTTGTGGAGTGCTACGGTCTACTTTTTGCACACGAGGGCTAATGAGACCGGGACCTACTGCTTAAAGCCGATTCCGAACGGCTACGAACATCCATGACATAGTGGGATTCGAACCCATGAACTCCGGTTCCGAAGGCCAACACCCTAACCATTCGGCCATCGTTCGGCCTCAATATAGAGTTGTTGGAGTATAGATACCAATATATATACAATCTCAATATGGAGCAGTTATATGGAAGAAAAACACAAACATATATATATATATATAATATATATATATATATATATA
>JAGEOH010001530.1:10000-18000 GCA_032207245.1 Pardosa pseudoannulata | reverse complement strand
ATCTCTTAAATTTCGGGATTTGATTATTTATCTTTTTTGCTAAAAGAACTGGGTATGCCTTTTTCGAAATGTTCATTTATTTGTCGAGTTACAGAGTGTGTTGCACCGTGAAACAGACAAAAAAAAGAGAGGGAAAACATTCCAAAAATATAAATAATTGATTTGTTTAAGATGTACTTAAAAGAAATTCCATACACAGATTTGTTTACAAGTTTTCAATATGAAGTAAAAATTTGAAAGCAATTAGCCAATATGTTGTGAACTCGGATATTTTTAAGAATAAGTCTTTGTTTATTCAGTTTTTATGAAACTGTTTTGTATTTACATTAAAATTCTTTTCTTGTATATTTTAGTATTGTAGGTATTTTATAATTCATAATTAAGAATGCTCCTGGAAATAAGATTGTTAAAAAATTGATTATTTTAAAAATAGAGATTTAAAATACCATGTGCCCTTAAGTATCTCAATTCACAGAGCGTTTAACTTGATTTTATCTTATTTTATCTTTATTATTATTTTTCTCCATATATTTCTTCATTTTAAATTAATTTACTCCATATTTTTAAATCCAATTTTTAGAAGATTTATTCTATTGCTAGTAGCATTACCGTTTGAAAATGTATCTACATTTATGTCAAGTGAGTATTATTTTTATTTTAAGATACATTTGATTTTTTATTATACGATCTGGCAGAAAATTTGGGCACTTTTCTGTTAGTACGTGTGAGGATAAATCGCCTAATACAACTCTTTTATTTGTTTAGGTAACATTTCTTAATTTTATTGGAAAATTAAATTTAAATGAATGTGCTATTTGTTTTATAATAATGAATTTTTTTTTGTTTTCAAAATTTGTGTACACAGTAAAGGTCCATTCAACAGGTTACAATGGCCAGACGGTTCGGAGCCAACGACGCACCGTTTCAATTACAGTGTTTAGACCACCTGGTTCTATTATAGGCTAATCGTGAGTCCACGACGAAAGGTCACCTTTTGGGCTCCTTGTTCGTTTTGGGGTCATGTAACGGATCGTTACACCCCCCCTCGCATAAGAATTTTCCACAGGGTGGATCTCGATTATGCAGACAATTCTCGTGGAGAACTGCAACTCTGATCTTCCTCGTAAGGAACCAACAGTCACTCAGATACTTAATATACATTATACTACAAAATAACACTAACTATATCTAAATTATAATATTAAATAATTACAACACAAAAGACAATATGCAAGTATGTACAGGTTACATTTCTTACTACATTTTACGTGATGCAGCGGCTTAATGCATCTTCATTAGTGTTATCTGTGCCGGGTTTGTGAACCACACAGTAGCTATCAGTTGCAGCACCAGCTGTCATTTCAAACCGTTTGAAAAATTCCGTTGTGAGGTGGCTTGTAAACGAAAAGCCATTATCACATTGAACTTCGCGCGGAAAACCTAGATGCCTGAAAATCTGTAAAAGCGCATCAGTGACCGCTACAGATCCTATATTTGGCACTGGCACCGCTTCCGGGTATTTAAAAACCAGACCTATCGCGGTAATTATATACCGGTTCCCATTTTCAGATTCGGGTAACGGCCCACAAGCATCTATATTAATTTTAGTGAAAGGTTCACTAATTATCGGAGTTAATCGCATAGGCGCCTTCTTTGTATCAATAGCATTCCCTACTAGTTGACAAGGATGGCACGACTTAACATGCGTTTCCATATCTTGATAACACTTCGGCCAATAAAACAATTTAGCGAGGCGTTGTTTCGATTTAGTTACGCCTGCGTGAGCTCCCGCATCTTCTTGACAGAGAGCCAAAATTCTCTCCCGTAACTTTTCCGGTACCACCAAATCACAATTTTCCTCTCCTAAATGGTTTACCTGAATTTTGCATAACAATTCATGTTTTTGTACGAAACTTTTATGCGCAACTCCATCGGTTACATTAACTAACAGTTCTCTCACTTCCCTAGTCTCAGAGCAATTATCCTGGCTGACCGCAAATTCCTCTGGGGTTATATTCACAAGACCCCGTTCTGCGTCGGTCAAGTTGACAATTGGAAGCTCATATTCAGTTTCTTCGCTCGTGTCTTGTAACAATGCGGGTCCCTCCTCTGCGCTTAGGGGGTTGTTAAATTCGTCCGTATTAGAGTTCCCGCTTACCTCGAGGGCTTCCGACTGCAACCTAGTAATCGCATTTTTACCTAATAGTCTCTTTGATGTCGACTGTTGGTCAGTAGTTAGACGAGATATTACTTCATTCTCGCGCACTACTTCATTATAGTCAGAATCAGAGGATCCTTTTCCAAGCGCGGGAATTTCGAAACCCTCAGTTTGTTTTTTTCCCGGTTCGCGCTTCATCTCTCTGACTTAAAACCGGAGTGTCCGTTACGCGAAAACCTCTCCCTATTGTACTTTTGTCCACATTTCCGTCCGCACTTACTCCCAGACTGGTTTTGGTTGCAACGAGGGGAGGGGGGCGATTCGTGGAAATGGTCTTTTGTTCCCAGGTATGTTTATTTACCTTCTCCCCACCTGCACTGGATTTTTCATTTGTCGGACTGGAATTCCCGTTCCCTAGAGTAGTTCGGGTTTGTAACTTTGCTTGAGCGTTAATTTGCTCAGTTACCTGTATTTTTCGGCGTTGTTCTTCTAATAATGCAGCCGTCAAATTTCCCAGAATATATCGTTGTTGATTCGAAAAATCAGAAATGACGCAAGCCTTCGTATCGATATTCCCATATGTAGTACATAGCGAAACTCTTGCTACAGGTAATTTTATAGCGTGAGTATCTAAGGGCTGAGTTACCCATACCGCGTCGCCTGTAAAATCTTGCGGCCTAACATATCGCCTACAGATGAAGTCATAGCTAGCTCCACTGTCTCTTAAAATTTCAGACGGTTTATTGTTTACAGTGCCCAAACTAACGTACGGTGCTAGCAGATCTACTACCTCACTTTCCGTATGGATAGCATTTAATTCCTCCTTACGTTTTAATTCCGGGCAATCAGGTCTAATGTGCCCAGAGACTCCACACTGGAAACAAATAATGTCTCTGTGCCTTTTCCTTTCAAACTCCCGATCATTTCGCCAATCCCGATGTTTAAGTTCATTTACACTCGGCGTTTTTTGGCCTTTCATTCTTAACTTCAACCTTTTCCCGGGGAGGGGGTCTGATATTTTCTGCCTTGAATGGTACTGAATATTTGTGAAAATCAGGGGTGCGAGAATCCGGAAATTTTTTTCCTTGCGTTTGGGGCTTCCCGGGTTTCTTAAGTAATTCATACTTGTCTCCTAAGTCCGCTACGATATCGGGTGAGACAAAACTTTCCCATTCTTTGAGATGGAATTCCTTGAATTCGCTCCCCATTTTCCGTTTAAGCTGGTCTACTAGCATTAAATCCAGTAGACCTTCATATGTTGTAACTCCTAAGCTGGATACCCAACCTTCTAAATAGGTGCGTATCTCAAAAAGGTAATCCTTCCATAGATTTCCTGATTTCCGTACATGTTGTACAAATTTTTGTCGCATGGCTTCCGCCGATAATTTATAGCGTTCTAAGAGGAGTTTCTTTACAAATTTATAATGCCGCGTTTCTTCTGCCTTTTCCCTTAAAATAATATTTGACACTGAAAGCGGTAATAATGAAATAAGTTCCCCTGCCATCTCAATTTCAGGTACTTTCAAGTATTCAGCTTGTCTTTCGAATAGACAAAGGTACAAATTTATGTCCGTCTCATCCGGATTAAATTGTGGCATCCGGTTCCGCAAAGATGCCCCTGAGGGTCTTGGCACCTCTATCAGTTCATTAGCGCTCCTACGTTCCTGGGTTAATCTTAATTTTTCTAATTCGAACGCTCTCTCCCTTTCTTTATCTTCTCTCTCTAATTCTATCTTCCTCTCACTATCGCGATCCGCCCTTTCTATGCGCTCTTTCTCTAACCGGGCCTCAATAATAGTATCTAGACATCCTTCTACAAAAGATGGATCGTAATCTTCCGATGTCTCAATTAATTTCCTTATTTGATTCATAGTCAAGGTTTCGTCTATTCCACCTATAATTTCCTTGGCTAACTCGACGAGATCTGCCTTACGCCCTTTACTTAAATAACTCATGATGAGATAATATCCTTAATAACTTACTACTCAAATTCGTGAAATACAATAATAACACAATTCAAATACTACTCGATATTAGAACGTTTAACCCAATTTCCAAAATTTCAAATTCACACAATAATAATCACTTGAAAACCAAAACAATAAACAATATGAATTTTCCTAGCACAAATGCACACAATACAAAATAAATACTTGCAATATTCTCTTATAATGTGCTAACAGTTTTCTTAAGTTCAAATTATGATAATTAAATAACTAATATATTTAATTTAAGCAATGTTCTCAACACACTAATTTTCCTTATCTTATTAACAATTTAAATCAAACACCATCATACACAATTTAAATTTTCAATTTATGCAATTTCAAAATTCCGAATTATAATCGATATAAAAAAAAATTCTGATTTATACACAGTTTAAAAATCTTATTTATGAACAGTTAAATTCCAATTAATATTCAATTACAATTATAATTTATACACACTTTTAAAATTCAAATTTATGCACAATACTATTACACAAAATTCCTTAATTCAACTTTACTCTTAATTCAAAACTTTAATATACCTTAGTCAATAATTCTTATCTTTGAAATTATTTTCTATCACTCTACAAAATATTTGCATACCAATTTAAGATTTCTTTCAATTGATATACATCTAATTTAAACACAATGCAACACAATTTACTATACTCTGATCTATCTAAATTCCTAGCACAACCTATACTCAATGTACTGTTGGTTCGATACAAGAGAACAGAATTGGTTACTCACGATTTTTGATGCTTGTTTCATCAGTCTCTAGCGTCGTCTTACGGTTGAACACCAAATCTCACTGTTGACTCTCAAATCACAGGGTCACACAAAAAGTCTCACAGTTGACTCTCAATATCACAGGATCACACAAAAAGTCTCACAGTTGACTCTCAATATCACAGGATCACAAAAAAAAAGGGTCTCACAGTTGACTCTCAATATCACAGGATCACAAAAAAATTTCACAGGTTCAGATTCGGAACGCAAAATTTCTCATCTGATGTCTGGCTGCACAATTTCACCCGCGAAAATTTCTTCACCTAGCCTTCACTGTTTACCGTAACAGCGCTGCCACCAATATTTAGAATACCACTAGCCTGTAACGTACTGGAAAAATAGGCGAGTCTTGACTAAATATTTTATTCACTAGAATAAACTATGTACAGATATGTACAAATTCAATAAACGATAACATTCAGGGATCTCGTACAGAGATAATATGCACATACAAGGATGCGTGGGATACCGGAACAGTATGGCTAGGGCTTTAAAACACAATAGCTGGAAACTAATTCGTGCCGGGACTAATGTTGACTCGATCACTCCGTCAGTCGATTAGCGCGGTTGGCTTTCACAGCAGGTTCGGAGGTTCCGAGTGCGTATCACGCTGGGATTCGTGAAGAAAACACAGGATGCAAGTCGATCCAAAATTAGAGTGCAAAGCCACTCTCGGCTGACTACTTCTATGCAAGAAGTTAACTATCAATCAGCAATAACGGGGAAGGAATTCCCAAGTCGAATGTTCGACTATCTAGCAACGGAGACGCTGGCGGTCTCTAAAAAAAAACAAACTCCAGACACGGAGATACGAGCGGTCCTCGATCGACCAGGCTCTAGCAGGTAGAAGCCTCGAGAGAAGAAAAACAAAGCAAAGACCCCGTTCTAGTCCGGTCCTATTTATACTCCAAGCAATATCCTTCGCTTCTCGGTTCTTCGAGAAACTTCCCGAGCCAGGGTGACGCAATCTTGCGGTCACTCCCAAGTCTCCGATCAGCTGTCCTGGTTCCAGATGTAGCAATTCTCAGATTCATTAACGTAACCAACTTAATGGCCCTTTTTGTAACCGCTAATGGGCGGCAAGGTGCACTCAATTATGTACACAGTAAAGGTCCATTCAACAGGTTACAATGTTCAGACAGTTCGGAGCCGTCGACGACGCACCGTTTTTCAATCACGGGTTTTTAGACCACCTGGTTCTATTATCGGCTAATCGTGAGTCCACGACGAAAGGTCACCTTTTGGGCTCCTTGTTCGTTTTGGGGTCATGTAACGGATCGTTACAATATATATGTATATGTATATATATATATATATATATGTATATATATGTATATGTATATTTATTTATATGTATATATATGTATGTATATATATTTTATGTATATATATATGATATATATGTATATATTTGACATATATATATATATGTATATATATATATATATATGTATAATATATATACATATATTTGTGTATATATATGTATATATATATGTATATATATGTACATATATTATGTATATATTATGATATATATGTATATATGTATAAATATATGTATATAAATGTATATATTTTTATATGTATTATATATATATATATGTATTATAATTATATATATATATATATATATATATATATATATATATATATATTGTATATGTATATATATAAAATATATATGTATTTATATACATATACATATATATATGTATATATATACATATATATATATATATATATATATATATAATATTTATATATATATATATTTTGTTATATATATATATATAATATATATTATATATATTTTAATATATATAAATATTAATATATATATATACATATATATTTATAAATAAAACTCTTCTGTCGGTGTCTTTGTAATAGAACTCTTCCTAAACGGCTGAATTAATTTTGATGAAATTTTGTGTATGTAATTAAGTTGATTCACGAATGGTTTAAGTTCACAAGTTAACCAGATAGAAAATGTTTTTTATTAATAATAAAGAATTAATATAATGCAGCTTGCAAATACTACGATATCTCTGCATTTAGCGCAATTCAGTACGTGAAGTTCTAAATAATGCCCGTACATATACGGGATTTTAATTTAATTGATTACGTTTGTGATCACTGTATGGTGCGTCAAGTTTTTTTTTTTAATTTTTTTTTACTTTTCCATGAAAATCCAATTTATAATTTATTTAAAAAATTTTTACATTTTTAGATTTACTTATTAAAAACAGGACAATTTCGGGCCGTCTAATATGCATACCTAAGAAAATTATGTATGTTGGTTATTAACAATGTCTTTTTTAACTTCTGTATTTTTTAGCTTGTATTACTAGTGGATTACTAGATGGTTTTAAATTATGTGGATAATGTATTTGGTGTTTTCAATTTCGCCGTTGATTTGATACAGTATTTAACAAAACATTATAATTAATAAAAATAAAATGTCTTACCAAGCTGCCACTGTAACAACATAATCTCGTTGATGGAAAAGAATGTATTATTTTTTCTGACAGAAAAACGTCTAATTTTCCATTCTTTTTTTTTCATTTGGCTTCTCCATCTTGAGTTCAATCGACGAATATAAAAGAGCATTGATTGATACGCAACCAAATTAACGCATAGATAAAGCATGAATTGATAGAGAATTAGGTACATAACATAAGTATTTTAAGTACACCGATCTTTGGCAGAAGTTACGTAGGCGTTGTTATCCTCCTTTTACCATATCTTCCAGCTCTGCCCGCAGTAACAATAGTATGGAATTCGATTTCACCACGAACGAGCAAATTTCCAGATGAATATTATATCGCAAAATTCTGTTATATATCGTTTAGAGGATTTTTGGTCACATTTCTTCGAAAAGATAAATGAAATCGTTGGTGATATTTGCTGTAATTATAGGCATAAATTATTCTAATAAATTATATATATATATATTATATTTATATATATATATATATATATATATATATATATTGTATATGTAAATGTATATATATATATGTATATATATATGCATATATTATATGTATGTATATATATGT
>JAGEOH010001530.1:0-7500 GCA_032207245.1 Pardosa pseudoannulata | reverse complement strand
CTTGCATTTGTTTAAATATTACTATTTTAGAACAATTAAAGTATATAAAATACATCTATACCTTTAAAAGGACTGTTTGATTAACCACTGCTATTTAACTTTTAAAACTGCTAATTTTCGAGTATTATCACAGAGTTCAAGTACAATAAATATTTTATAAAGCATATAAATATCGAAAAACATATAAATATCTAAAGCATATAATTATCTAATAAATAACTCGGGGGAGGGGAAAGTTATGTATTTTCAAGGTATTATAAATATTTTCTTCAGATGCATACTTCTTCAGTATCAAATGTAACAGTGATATTTTTCGATTAAATTGGTGACTAATTTGAAAAAAAAGTATAATATTTTTAAAATACTTAATAATTATATTACTTTAAAAATTAAATTTAATTTGAGAAATTTTATACATTTTTTAATTTGACATTAATATTAAAGGCAATAAAATTGTATTGCTATTTAAAAATGTATAAATAATTAAGTAAAGCCATTTAAAGATTTTAAATTTCTTTTCATCATATTTAAAATATCTAAGAATTGATTTTGTTTTGGTTTGGTTTTGGAATGCTACGGTCTACTTTTTGCAACACGAAGGCTAATGAGACCGGTCTCACAAAAAATACCTCCTCTAATTTTTATTTTAATATTACATCCGTCTCTATTTATAAAAAACGATGCAACTACAAATGTGTGTATATGATATATGTATATTTATTTGACTTGTTTGTGTTTACAAACAAAAGAGCTGTGTTTAGCATGAATAAAGTATTAATACATGTTAAGTAAAATTGGAAAAAAAATATAAATGATTTTACACACCTTTGGGTTTTAATTCCTCGTATTTCTGCTCCCATAAAATCCGGGTTTTTTGCCAAGAAAGAAAACATTGACATGCTGTCAATTTTCGGGAGGTTGTGTGATTGGTAAATCCAGGTAGAAGAGACATTTATGACAAATTGAGATAACTAAGCTATCTAGATCGATAAAATAAACCTTCAGGTTTAAATAAAAATAAATTTTGATAGCTAGAAAATTTCAGGAACTTGCAAAAACAAAATCGGAAAATAGTGCGCGCTTAAAAGCAATGCAAAAATATTGGTCTGCATGAACGATGACATCACAACCAATCACGGAGCTTTTTGATGTCACGTGATTTTCGCTTAACTTTAAAATTAATTTTTTAAATGATGGACCCAGTTTTTTACATTTTTGAGAACATTTTTGGAATCTACGAGTCTGAAATTACCAGAAAAACACTAAGTTGTTCGAATCCCCCACATGTGCAAATTCCTCATTCCGATGACTGATGAATCCTGAATTCTAAAGCAAGGGATATAAATGTAATATAGGAAGGGAATAATATTGTAATATGGGATTAGTGTAATATAGGAATAACAGATTTAAGAATAAATCCACGAAAACCGTAATCGTGGCAAATTCATTCGCCACGCTTATCAGTCTTAGTGGCCCTACACCGTGAAGAAAATGGGGTCCAAAAGAGGACGATTCGCCCCAAGTACAAATAAGGAAAAGTTGAAAAAAAACTTTTTCAGACCGATGTATTTATGTTGTGGTGATCGATATTACCGATTTTAGGACATGAAAATTTAAAGTAATAAAACATTACAAATAATAGATAAGAGATTTGAAAAAAAATTTTCAATTTTACAACTCCTCTTCAACCTCCACTCAAAATACAGTTTCTTTTAAGTCAAAGAGTTTTTTGCTGGATGAGATCCCGCCTACCCTTCCTCATCCCTTTGGATTAACTTTCTCTTGGTATTTTCCAATTTTTTTGTGAATTTATTTCTATTAACAATTAAATTTCGTTATTATCGATGTTATTTTCATTTCTCATTCGTTCCATTTCCTCTTTCGCTGCAAGATTGCATGGTCTTGTACCAACTAATTCAATTGGATTTAATGCTTCAAGTCTTATGCTTTGCAAAGATCGAGCGCGACTTAAAATGACATATGCTAAGCCTTTACAACTCCAAAGGTTTGATAAAATTTGTGATGAAAAATCACAAATTTGTGATGAAAATCACACTCAGTTTATTTAATTTGTGATTAAGTGAATGTTTCAGTCTATTTAGTATGAATGTTATGTGTTTCCTTTGTGTTTTCTTTGTTAATTCAATTAGATTTTAAATATTCAATTTTTGTAAAATTTTTCCTCAAAATGTTGTTTTTGTTTATGTATCAATTTGTTGAGTTACGGTCCCCTCGCCAGATTTCAAACGCCACGCTGCAAGCACGCCACGCACGCAAGCTGCAAGCACGCCAATTTCGCCAAATGTGGTTGAAGCACCAACAAGATCCATGATTAGAAACAGGAGAGTGGGCTAAGAAGAGGAGTTGAAAAATGGTATTTTATAACGAAATCATAGCAGGTGGCATGGTCATAAATGTACCGGCCTTTTTATCAGACGATGTATTAATTGAAAAGCAATATATTGACTGTAATAAAGATACTGAAGTTTTTGACGAATTTTCATTAATTTCTAATTACATTACATAGCAAAAAATAATTGAATAATATAAATGTTTCCACGGAAACCCGTTGGGTGGAAGTATTGAAGCCCTTTCGCGCCAACAATCTTCAGCATAAAAACTTTTCTATTGTAAATGAATATATTTTATGTTTACCTGCTACAAATGCTCCAATAGAAAGAGTATTTTCTATTATGAACAAATTGTAGACATCTGAGAAAACCCAGTCACAAATTTCAGTTCTAAAGGCGATGTTGATAATTAAGGTGAATATAAAAAAAAAGTGGCAAGAGTTTCATTCTTACTTGAAGTCGTCATATAGTAAAACAAATTTGTTCTTCTGATAAATATAAATACAGTAGAACCTCGATTAACCGAGGTTTCTGTTAACATAGTCAATAAGGAAGTCTAATTTTTTTTCTCCTTTTCAAAATGAGCTTGGAAAAAATTATACGCATTTTAGTTCGTTGTCCGTGTTAAAGGCACTTCTTCCTCACAAACGTACTCAACTTCCAAGAAATGTTACACCCTTTTTAAATCTTTTTAGCTGTGAAAAATAAGTTCATATATGTTTATTTATATTATTTAAAGAACGTTATATTTTTTACTTTAAAATTTATTTAAATTCGCAAGCACGGAAGGTTTTTATACATGGTTTCTATTAACCGAGATTTCCGATATCCGAGGTACTAGCGGTAATGAGGAATTTTCACGTTTTCTAATTTTAATTTTAAACAATAGAAGACAAAAAAGTAAGCAGGACAGTAGCTATTTTCTTTCATTTGGGGGCCTAATGAGTGATTTCTAATGTGTTTTATAGCGGACTCTTTAACGTCTCTCAAAAACAATACTTTTCCTCCACCGAGTTTGTGACGCCATTGTTCATGAAGACGCCAATGTTGTTTACATGTTAAAAGGTGACTTTTAAATTCATTTCTGTGTAAAGTATCGCATATAATAGAAATTTCTTTATGTCTGGCATTAAAAATCATATTATAAATATAGTATTGTGCCACTCTGTAAAAATACAACAACTAATTGCAATGAGAAGATATTTTTCAGCGTTACCAAAGATCCACATACACGTAAAATCTGGACAAATGCGATGAAAGGGATGAGAAATTAAACCTCAAATTATCATATAAATCATCTCTAGGGGTTTGTGAGGACCATTTTTTGGTAAATAAATGCTTGCTTTTGTTTAAATATTACTAATTTAGAACAATTAAAGTATATAGAAATACATCTATACCTTTAAAAGGACTGTTGATTAACCAGCACTATTTAACTTTTAAAACTGCTAATTTTCGAGTATTATCACAGAGTTCAAGTACAATAAATGTTTGATAAAGCATATAAATATCGTAAAACATATAAATATCTAAAGCATATAATTATCTAATAAATAACTCGGGAGGGAAGGTTATGTATTTTCAATGTATTATAAATATTTTCTTCAGTGATGCATACTTTCTTCAGTGTATCAATTCACAGTGATATTTTTCGATTAAATTGGTGACTAATTTGAAAAAAGTATAATATTTTTAAAATACTTAATAATGATATTACTTTAAAAATTAAATTTAATTTCAGAAACTTTATACATTTTTTAATTTAACATTAATATTAAAGGCAATAAAATTGTATTGCTATTTAAAAATGTGTAAATAATTAAGTAAAGGCTTTTAAAGATTTTATATTTCTTTTCATCAAATTTAAAATATCTAAGAATTGGTTTGGTTTTGGAGCACTACGGTCTACTTTTTGCAACACGAGGGCTAATGAGACCGTATAATACCTTTTAATTTTTATTTTAATATTACATATCTCTATTTATAAATTAACTTTATATTCATATATATAATATATATATATTATATAATATTATATATATATATAATATATATATATATATATATATATATATATATATATATATATATATATATATATATATATATATTTATTTATTTGACTTGTCTGTGTCTACAAACAGAAGAGCTGGGATTAGCATGAATAAAATATTAATACATGTTAAGTAAAATTGGATAAATATATAAATGATTTTACATACCTTTGGGTTTTAATTCGAAGTTAGATTTGCTCCAATAAAATCCAGGTTTTTTTTCCCAAGAACGAAAACATTGACATCATGTCAATTTTGGGAGGTTGTCCGACTGTCCTTTGGTAAATCCAGGTAGAAGAAACATTTATAACAAATTGAGATAATTAAGCTATCGAGATCGATAAAATAAACCTTCAGGTTTAAATAAAAATAAATTATGATAGCTAGAAAATTCCAAGAATTTGCAAAAACAAAATCGGAAAATAGTGCGCGCTTAGAAGCAATAAGAAAATATTGGATAACGTGAACGATGACGTCACAACCAATCACGGAGCGTTTTGATGTCACGTGATTTTCGCTTAACTTTAAAATTAATTTTTAAAATGATGGACCCAGTTTTTTACATTTTTGAGAACATTTTTGGAATTTACGAGTCTGGAATTATCAGAAAAATACTAAGTTGTTCGAATCCCCCACACGTGCAAATTCCTCATTAGCTCGGATAATCGAGGTTGTACTGTATAACTAAATATTGTGGCTACCTATATTTTGTGATTCGTAACTTTTAAGCCAACTAACTTTTTCTGATTAAATAACTTTATAAAAGTGTTGTTTTTTCATTGACTACCTATGATTTGACCTAAATAAACAAATGTCCCGTTTTGAGTCAAAAAATAAAATGGTCACATTGACTATCTCCTATATAATAATAGCCTAAGTGTCTGTCCGCGAATTTATGAACCTGGTTGGACCTGGAATGGATACAGGCATCCATATTGGATTTTTTATGAATTAGGGTTAGCAAAATTGAAAGCGAGTTCGGAATTCTCCCATCCACTCTTTTCAAGCATTTAATGCTATTATTTCCAGCCTTGTCATTCCTTTTATTCTATACTAAATTCATTCATGATAGGATGGCAAGACTGAGCGTAATATTTAAATTGATGGATTGTTTTTATTCAACCTCACATCTTAATTAGTTCCCTCACCACGTGCAGGTGTGGCCTTCCGGTAGAGTGTCCGTTTAATCGTCGTATTTTTCAAGTTGACGGTTCTGTCCCCGACGTAGCCAGTACTTTTTAAATGTCTAATTAATTTAATATTTTCTGCTTTTTTAAAAAAATTTTATTTCTAAAGTTGTTTTATTATTTTTAAAAAATTTTTTTTACTATTTTTTCAATTTTTCACGATTTTTAGTATTTTTATTTTATTAAATTCACGTATTATTGTACGGTTGTCCTTTGCTACATAAACATTTCATGTTTTCTATCCTTAAACTTTCTTCTCGTAATGTAATAATAGCCTAAGCTATCTGTTCGTCTGTCCTCGAATTTATGAAGCGGTTAGAACTGGAATGGATAGAGGCATCCGAATTGGATTTTTGATGCGTTAGGGTTAGCAAAATTCAAAGCGAGTAAAGTTTATTTTTTCCTAAACTATAGATCCAATTCTAAAATAAATTGGCATGAATAAGCTTCGCATCACAGCGAAAAATATTGTCATCTTTAAAACGTTCGAAATACACCTCGTCCACATTTTCGAATGTTTAATGCCATTATATCAAGTCCCATTTTAAGAGCAGGCTATTAAATTTATCAATTTATCACATAATAAATAGGTAAAAATAACAATTTTTTTCTAGCATTATGACGTCATTCCTTTAACCATCTCATTTAATCATTTATTTTAGATTATTTAAATATCTTCTGCATTATTTCCATACGTTTTATCACTAAACTTAGATATTACGTAAATAATTTTCTTTTATATTTGGCTTAAATAATAGATTAGGTACATATGTGATAATTTTAATCGATTATTTTTGTTGAAAGATAATTCTCAGCCAAAAAACAAACCATTTTTTTACCTGCCTCATAGAGTACTTTACAATTCTGGAAAATTAAAAATTTTACTGATCCCGTCATATGACGGGCTATATGCTAGTCCAGTGGTGCGCATACTTTTTTCGACTGCGACCCGTTCTGTAGAGAGAAAATTTTTGGCGACCCCTAGAGATAAATGTTCACGAATACGCTGTATATTTCTCCCATTTCTTTCGTTTCATCGAATAATAACATCATATTTGACTCATAAAATTTTATTTATCATTTCAAGAAAATACTTTTTGTATAACACAAAAACCAGTAAATTGCCCTTTAATGAGATGTAAGGGCTGCAAGTTTCTAATTATCTCATCGATGTTTGGATGTATGTTGCTAATTGCAATTCGCATATCATCTTCAGGGTTTAAACGCGAGCGGTATTTAGTTTCTATTGAAACTAGTTTGCTAAATCAATTTCACATAAATACGTTGATGTACAATGTATTAACACTCTGAATATATTCTTGCATAAAACGGGATATTGTTTTTCCACGGATAGCCAAATTTTGGCAAGGCTTAGTCTTAAATTGATTTCGAAGAGTATAATCACTAATTAGATCTATCAATTGCTCTTTTTCACTAATATGAAGAGTTGAACTGCATATGTCAACGGAAAATGGATAACGAATCCAACCAAGATCGTTTTCATTAAAATCCTCGAATCTTCTCGAAAAAATTTTCTTAACTTTTTCAGTGACGGCGCTTCACTCTTTATATGTATCTGTATGGTATGTAACATGAAGGGATAATACATTTCATAAAAATTTGGTGACCCCCCAAAAAACTTCTGGTGACTCCCACAGTCGCGATAGTTTGCGCACCACTGTGCTAGTCCATAAATATTCAGGAGAAATACTTTAGCAATTCTTGCCAAGTTGGCGATAAACAGCCAAGCTTGCAACCAGAACATGCCGTGTGCATGGGCCGTCGACTGCAATGATTACTTGTAGCTGGGATCGAGACGTGGATCAAGAGAAGCATCTGATTCAGGGCCATTTAAATTGACTCATGACAGAAACAATGAAAAGCCGCTGACACGGACCGACGGACACC
>JAGEOH010001529.1:0-18000 GCA_032207245.1 Pardosa pseudoannulata | reverse complement strand
CTATCCGGTCATTAATCCGTTAATTCGTACAAGTATCCGTTGAGTTATACGATGATTCACCTGTCCCGACATTAATCCGTTAATTCGTACAAGTATCCGTTGAGTTATACGATGATTCACCTGTCCCGACATTAATCCGTTGAGTTATACGATGATTCACCTATCCGGTCATTAATCCGTTAATTCGTACAAGTATCCGTTGAGTTATACGATGATTCATCCATCCGGGCATTAATCCGTTAATTCGTACAAGTATCCGTTGAGTTATACGATGATTCACCTATCCGGACATTAATCCGTTGAGTTATACGATGATTCATCCATCCGGGCATTAATCCGTTAATTCGTACAAGTATCCGTTGAGTTATACGATGATTCACCTACCCGGACATTAATCCGTTAATTCGTACAAGTATCCGTTGAGTTATACGATGATTCACCTATCCGGACATTAATCCGTTCAATTATACGATGTTTCACCTATCCGGGCATTAATCCGTTAATTCGTACAAGTATCCGTTGAGTTATACGATGATTCACCTGTCCCGACATTAATCCGTTAATTCGTACAAGTATCCGTTGAGTTATACGATGATTCACCTGTCGCGACATTAATCCGTTGAATTATACGATGATTCACCTATCCGGTCATTAATCCGTTAATTCGTACAAGTATCCGTTGAGTTATACGATGATTCACCTGTCGCGACATTAATCCGTTAATTCGTACAAGTATCCGTTGAGTTATACGATGATTCACCTGTACCGACATTAATCCGTTGAATTATACGATGATTCACCTATCCGGACATTAATCCGTTAATTCGTACAAGTATCCGTTGAGTTATACGATGATTCACCTGTCCCGACATTAATCCGTTAATTCGTACAAGTATCCGTTGAGTTATACGATGATTCACCTGTCCCGACATTAATCCGTTGAATTATACGATGATTCACCTATCCGGTCATTAATCCGTTAATTCGTACAAGTATCCGTTGAGTTATACGATGATTCACCTGTCCCGACATTAATCCGTTAATTCGTACAAGTATCCGTTGAGTTATACGATGATTCACCTGTCCCGACATTAATCCGTTGAGTTATACGATGATTCACCTATCCGGTCATTAATCCGTTAATTCGTACAAGTATCCGTTGAGTTATACGATGATTCACCTGTCCCGACATTAATCCGTTAATTCGTACAAGTATCCGTTGAGTTATACGATGATTCACCTGTCCCGACATTAATCCGTTGAGTTATACGATGATTCACCTATCCGACATTAATCCGTTAATTCGTACAAGTATCCGTTGAGTTATACGATGATTCACCTGTCCCGACATTAATCCGTTAATTCGTACAAGTATCCGTTGAGTTATACGATGATTCACCTGTCCCGACATTAATCCGTTGAATTATACGATGATTCACCTATCCGGACATTAATCCGTTAATTCGTACAAGTATCCGTTGAGTTATACGATGATTCACCTGTCCCGACATTAATCCGTTAATTCGTACAAGTATCCGTTGAGTTATACGATGATTCACCTGTCCCGACATTAATCCGTTGAATTATACGATGATTCACCTATCCGGTCATTAATCCGTTAATTCGTACAAGTATCCGTTGAGTTATACGATGATTCACCTGTCCCGACATTAATCCGTTAATTCGTACAAGTATCCGTTGAGTTATACGATGATTCACCTGTCCCGACATTAATCCGTTGAATTATACGATGATTCACCTATCCGACATTAATCCGTTAATTCGTACAAGTATCCGTTGAGTTATACGATGATTCACCTGTCCCGACATTAATCCGTTGAATTATACGATGATTCACCTATCCGGTCATTAATCCGTTAATTCGTACAAGTATCCGTTGAGTTATACGATGATTCACCTGTCCCGACATTAATCCGTTAATTCGTACAAGTATCCGTTGAGTTATACGATGATTCACCTGTCCCGACATTAATCCGTTGAGTTATACGATGATTCACCTATCCGGTCATTAATCCGTTAATTCGTACAAGTATCCGTTGAGTTATACGATGATTCACCTGTACCGACATTAATCCGTTAATTCGTACAAGTATCCGTTGAGTTATACGATGATTCACCTGTCCCGACATTAATCCGTTGAATTATACGATGATTCACCTATCCGGTCATTAATCCGTTAATTCGTACAAGTATCCGTTGAGTTATACGATGATTCACCTGTCCCGACATTAATCCGTTAATTCGTACAAGTATCCGTTGAGTTATACGATGATTCACCTGTCCCGACATTAATCCGTTGAATTATACGATGATTCACCTATCCGGTCATTAATCCGTTAATTCGTACAAGTATCCGTTGAGTTATACGATGATTCACCTGTCCCGACATTAATCCGTTAATTCGTACAAGTATCCGTTGAGTTATACGATGATTCACCTGTCCCGACATTAATCCGTTGAATTATACGATGATTCACCTATCCGGTCATTAATCCGTTAATTCGTACAAGTATCCGTTGAGTTATACGATGATTCACCTGTCCCGACATTAATCCGTTAATTCGTACAAGTATCCGTTGAGTTATACGATGATTCACCTGTCCCGACATTAATCCGTTGAATTATACGATGATTCACCTATCCGGTCATTAATCCGTTAATTCGTACAAGTATCCGTTGAGTTATACGATGATTCACCTGTCCCGACATTAATCCGTTAATTCGTACAAGTATCCGTTGAGTTATACGATGATTCACCTGTCCCGACATTAATCCGTTGAATTATACGATGATTCACCTATCCGGTCATTAATCCGTTAATTCGTACAAGTATCCGTTGAGTTATACGATGATTCACCTGTCCCGACATTAATCCGTTAATTCGTACAAGTATCCGTTGAGTTATACGATGATTCACCTGTCCCGACATTAATCCGTTAATTATACGATGATTCTGCTATCCGACATTAATCCGTTAATTCGTACAAGTATCCGTTGAGTTATACGATGATTCACCTGTCCCGACATTAATCCGTTAATTCGTACAAGTATCCGTTGAGTTATACGATGATTCACCTGTCCCGACATTAATCCGTTGAGTTATACGATGATTCACCTGTCCCGACATTAATCCGTTAATTCGTACAAGTA
This sequence comes from Pardosa pseudoannulata, assembly GCA_032207245.1. Taxonomy (NCBI): domain Eukaryota; kingdom Metazoa; phylum Arthropoda; class Arachnida; order Araneae; family Lycosidae; genus Pardosa; species Pardosa pseudoannulata. The sequence goes on along the minus strand of JAGEOH010001529.1, from coordinate 14,829 downwards.
TCCGTTGAGTTATACGATGATTCACCTGTCCCGACATTAATCCGTTAATTCGTACAAGTATCCGTTGAGTTATACGATGATTCACCTGTCCCGACATTAATCCGTTGAGTTATACGATGATTCACCTATCCGGTCATTAATCCGTTAATTCGTACAAGTATCCGTTGAGTTATACGATGATTCACCTGTCCCGACATTAATCCGTTAATTCGTACAAGTATCCGTTGAGTTATACGATGATTCACCTGTCCCGACATTAATCCGTTGAATTATACGATGATTCACCTATCCGGTCATTAATCCGTTAATTCGTACAAGTATCCGTTGAGTTATACGATGATTCACCTGTCCCGACATTAATCCGTTAATTCGTACAAGTATCCGTTGAGTTATACGATGATTCACCTGTCCCGACATTAATCCGTTGAATTATACGATGATTCACCTATCCGGTCATTAATCCGTTAATTCGTACAAGTATCCGTTGAGTTATACGATGATTCACCTGTCCCGACATTAATCCATTGAGTTATACGATGATTCACCTGTCCCGACATTAATCCGTTGAATTATACGATGATTCACCTATCCGGTCATTAATCCGTTAATTCGTACAAGTATCCGTTGAGTTATACGATGATTCACCGGTCCCGACATTAATCCGTTAATTCGTACAAGTATCCGTTGAGTTATACGATGATTCACCTGTACCGACATTAATCCGTTGAATTATACGATGATTCACCTATCCGGTCATTAATCCGTTAATTCGTACAAGTATCCGATGAGTTATACGATGATTCACCTGTCCCGACATTAATCCGTTAATTCGTACAAGTATCCGTTGAGTTATACGATGATTCACCTGTCCCGACATTAATCCGTTGACTTATACGATGATTCACCTATCCGGTCATTAATCCGTTAATTCGTACAAGTATCCGTTGAGTTATACGATGATTCACCTGTCCCGACATTAATCCGTTAATTCGTACAAGTATCCGTTGAGTTATACGATGATTCACCTGTCCCGACATTAATCCGTTGAATTATACGATGATTCACCTATCCGGTCATTAATCCGTTAATTCGTACAAGTATCCGTTGAGTTATACGATGATTCACCTGTCCCGACATTAATCCGTTAATTCGTACAAGTATCCGTTGAGTTATACGATGATTCACCTGTCCCGACATTAATCCGTTGAATTATACGATGATTCACCTGTCCCGACATTAATCCGTTAATTCGTACAAGTATCCGTTGAGTTATACGATGATTCACCTGTCCCGACATTAATCCGTTGAGTTATACGATGATTCACCTGTCCCGACATTAATCCGTTGAATTATACGATGATTCACCTATCCGGTCATTAATCCGTTAATTCGTACAAGTATCCGATGAGTTATACGATGATTCACCTGTCCCGACATTAATCCGTTAATTCGTACAAGTATCTGTTGAGTTATACGATGATTCACCTGTCCCGACATTAATCCGTTGAGTTATACGATGATTCACCTGTCCCGACATTAATCCGTTAATTCGTACAAGTATCCGTTGAGTTATACGATGATTCACCTGTACCGACATTAATCCGTTAATTCGTACAAGTATCCGTTGAGTTATACGATGATTCACCTGTCCCGACATTAATCCGTTGAATTATACGATGATTCACCTATCCCGACATTAATCCGTTAATTCGTACAAGTATCCGTTGAGTTATACGATGATTCACCTGTCCCGACATTAATCCGTTAATTCGTACAAGTATCCGTTGAGTTATACGATGATTCACCTGTCCCGACATTAATCCGTTGAGTTATACGATGATTCACCTGTCCCGACATTAATCCGTTAATTCGTACAAGTATCCGTTGAGTTATACGATGATTCACCTGTCCCGACATTAATCCGTTAATTCGTACAAGTATCCGTTGAGTTATACGATGATTCACCTGTCCCGACATTAATCCGTTGAATTATACGATGATTCACCTATCCGGTCATTAATCCGTTAATTCGTACAAGTATCCGATGAGTTATACGATGATTCACCTGTCCCGACATTAATCCGTTGAGTTATACGATGATTCACCTGTCCCGACATTAATCCGTTGAATTATACGATGATTCACCTGTCCCGACATTAATCCGTTAATTCGTACAAGTATCCGTTGAGTTATACGATGATTCACCTGTCCCGACATTAATCCGTTAATTCGTACAAGTATCCGTTGAGTTATACGATGATTCACCTGTCCCGACATTAATCCGTTGAGTTATACGATGATTCACCTATCCGGTCATTAATCCGTTAATTCGTACAAGTATCCGTTGAGTTATACGATGATTCACCTGTCCCGACATTAATCCGTTAATTCGTACAAGTATCCGTTGAGTTATACGATGATTCACCTGTCCCGACATTAATCCGTTGAATTATACGATGATTCACCTATCCGGTCATTAATCCGTTAATTCGTACAAGTATCCGTTGAGTTATACGATGATTCACCTGTCCCGACATTAATCCGTTAATTCGTACAAGTATCCGTTGAGTTATACGATGATTCACCTGTCCCGACATTAATCCGTTGAATTATACGATGATTCACCTATCCGACATTAATCCGTTAATTCGTACAAGTATCCGTTGAGTTATACGATGATTCACCTGTACCGACATTAATCCGTTAATTCGTACAAGTATCCGTTGAGTTATACGATGATTCACCTGTCCCGACATTAATCCGTTGAATTATACGATGATTCACCTATCCGGTCATTAATCCGTTAATTCGTACAAGTATCCGTTGAGTTATACGATGATTCACCTGTCCCGACATTAATCCGTTAATTCGTACAAGTATCCGTTGAGTTATACGATGATTCACCTGTCCCGACATTAATCCGTTGAATTATACGATGATTCACCTATCCGGTCATTAATCCGTTAATTCGTACAAGTATCCGTTGAGTTATACGATGATTCACCTGTCCCGACATTAATCCGTTAATTCGTACAAGTATCCGTTGAGTTATACGATGATTCACCTGTCCCGACATTAATCCGTTGAATTATACGATGATTCACCTATCCGACATTAATCCGTTAATTCGTACAAGTATCCGTTGAGTTATACGATGATTCACCTGTCCCGACATTAATCCGTTAATTCGTACAAGTATCCGTTGAGTTATACGATGATTCACCTGTCCCGACATTAATCCGTTGAGTTATACGATGATTCACCTATCCGGTCATTAATCCGTTAATTCGTACAAGTATCCGTTGAGTTATACGATGATTCACCTGTCCCGACATTAATCCGTTAATTCGTACAAGTATCCGTTGAGTTATACGATGATTCACCTGTCCCGACATTAATCCGTTGAATTATACGATGATTCACCTATCCGGACATTAATCCGTTAATTCGTACAAGTATCCGTTGAGTTATACGATGATCCACCTGTCCCGACATTAATCCGTTAATTCGTACAAGTATCCGTTGAGTTATACGATGATTCACCTGTCCCGACATTAATCCGTTGAATTATACGATGATTCACCTATCCGGACATTAATCCGTTAATTCGTACAAGTATCCGTTGAGTTATACGATGATCCACCTGTCCCGACATTAATCCGTTAATTCGTACAAGTATCCGTTGAGTTATACGATGATTCACCTGTCCCGACATTAATCCGTTGAGTTATACGATGATTCACCTATCCGGTCATTAATCCGTTAATTCGTACAAGTATCCGTTGAGTTATACGATGATTCACCTGTCCCGACATTAATCCGTTAATTCGTACAAGTATCCGTTGAGTTATACGATGATTCACCTGTCCCGACATTAATCCGTTGAATTATACGATGATTCACCTATCCGGTCATTAATCCGTTAATTCGTACAAGTATCCGTTGAGTTATACGATGATTCACCTGTCCCGACATTAATCCGTTGAGTTATACGATGATTCACCTGTCCCGACATTAATCCGTTAATTCGTACAAGTATCCGTTGAGTTATACGATGATTCACCTGTCCCGACATTAATCCGTTAATTCGTACAAGTATCCGTTGAGTTATACGATGATTCACCTGTCCCGACATTAATCCGTTGAATTATACGATGATTCACCTATCCGGTCATTAATCCGTTAATTCGTACAAGTATCCGTTGAGTTATACGATGATTCACCTGTCCCGACATTAATCCGTTAATTCGTACAAGTATCCGTTGAGTTATACGATGATTCACCTGTCCCGACATTAATCCGTTGAATTATACGATGATTCACCTATCCGGTCATTAATCCGTTAATTCGTACAAGTATCCGTTGAGTTATACGATGATTCACCTGTCCCGACATTAATCCGTTAATTCGTACAAGTATCCGTTGAGTTATACGATGATTCACCTGTCCCGACATTAATCCGTTGAATTATACGATGATTCACCTATCCGGTCATTAATCCGTTAATTCGTACAAGTATCCGTTGAGTTATACGATGATTCACCTGTCCCGACATTAATCCGTTAATTCGTACAAGTATCCGTTGAGTTATACGATGATTCACCTGTCCCGACATTAATCCGTTGAATTATACGATGATTCACCTATCCGGACATTAATCCGTTAATTCGTACAAGTATCCGTTGAGTTATACGATGATTCACCTGTCCCGACATTAATCCGTTAATTCGTACAAGTATCCGTTGAGTTATACGATGATTCACCTGTCCCGACATTAATCCGTTGAATTATACGATGATTCACCTATCCGGTCATTAATCCGTTAATTCGTACAAGTATCCGTTGAGTTATACGATGATTCACCTGTCCCGACATTAATCCGTTAATTCGTACAAGTATCCGTTGAGTTATACGATGATTCACCTGTCCCGACATTAATCCGTTGAGTTATACGATGATTCACCTATCCGGTCATTAATCCGTTAATTCGTACAAGTATCCGTTGAGTTATACGATGATTCACCTGTCCCGACATTAATCCGTTAATTCGTACAAGTATCCGTTGAGTTATACGATGATTCACCTGTCCCGACATTAATCCGTTGAATTATACGATGATTCACCTATCCGGTCATTAATCCGTTAATTCGTACAAGTATCCGTTGAGTTATACGATGATTCACCTGTCCCGACATTAATCCGTTAATTCGTACAAGTATCCGTTGAGTTATACGATGATTCACCTGTCCCGACATTAATCCGTTGAGTTATACGATGATTCACCTATCCGGTCATTAATCCGTTAATTCGTACAAGTATCCGTTGAGTTATACGATGATTCACCTGTCCCGACATTAATCCGTTAATTCGTACAAGTATCCGTTGAGTTATACGATGATTCACCTGTCCCGACATTAATCCGTTGAGTTATACGATGATTCACCTATCCGACATTAATCCGTTAATTCGTACAAGTATCCGTTGAGTTATACGATGATTCACCTGTACCGACATTAATCCGTTAATTCGTACAAGTATCCGTTGAGTTATACGATGATTCACCTGTCCCGACATTAATCCGTTGAATTATACGATGATTCACCTATCCGACATTAATCCGTTAATTCGTACAAGTATCCGTTGAGTTATACGATGATTCACCTGTCCCGACATTAATCCGTTAATTCGTACAAGTATCCGTTGAGTTATACGATGATTCACCTGTCCCGACATTAATCCGTTGAATTATACGATGATTCACCTATCCGGTCATTAATCCGTTAATTCGTACAAGTATCCGTTGAGTTATACGATGATTCACCTGTCCCGACATTAATCCGTTAATTCGTACAAGTATCCGTTGAGTTATACGATGATTCACCTGTCCCGACATTAATCCGTTGAATTATACGATGATTCACCTATCCGGTCATTAATCCGTTAATTCGTACAAGTATCCGTTGAGTTATACGATGATTCACCTGTCCCGACATTAATCCGTTAATTCGTACAAGTATCCGTTGAGTTATACGATGATTCACCTGTCCCGACATTAATCCGTTGAATTATACGATGATTCACCTATCCGGTCATTAATCCGTTAATTCGTACAAGTATCCGTTGAGTTATACGATGATTCACCTGTCCCGACATTAATCCGTTAATTCGTACAAGTATCCGTTGAGTTATACGATGATTCACCTGTCCCGACATTAATCCGTTGAATTATACGATGATTCACCTATCCGACATTAATCCGTTAATTCGTACAAGTATCCGTTGAGTTATACGATGATTCACCTGTCCCGACATTAATCCGTTAATTCGTACAAGTATCCGTTGAGTTATACGATGATTCACCTGTCCCGACATTAATCCGTTGAATTATACGATGATTCACCTATCCGGTCATTAATCCGTTAATTCGTACAAGTATCCGTTGAGTTATACGATGATTCACCTGTCCCGACATTAATCCGTTAATTCGTACAAGTATCCGTTGAGTTATACGATGATTCACCTACCCGGACATTAATCCGTTAATTCGTACAAGTATCCGTTGAGTTATACGATGATTCATCCATCCGGGCATTAATCCGTTAATTCGTACAAGTATCCGTTGAGTTATACGATGATTCACCTGTCCCGACATTAATCCGTTGAGTTATACGATGATTCATCCATCCGGGCATTAATCCGTTAATTCGTACAAGTATCCGTTGAGTTATACGATGATTCACCTACCCGGACATTAATCCGTTAATTCGTACAAGTATCCGTTGAGTTATACGATGATTCACCTGTCCCGACATTAATCCGTTAATTCGTACAAGTATCCGTTGAGTTATACGATGATTCACCTGTCCCGACATTAATCCGTTAATTCGTACAAGTATCCGTTGAGTTATACGATGATTCACCTGTCCCGACATTAATCCGTTAATTCGTACAAGTATCCGTTGAGTTATACGATGATTCACCTGTCCCGACATTAATCCGTTGAATTATACGATGATTCACCTATCCGGTCATTAATCCGTTAATTCGTACAAGTATCCGTTGAGTTATACGATGATTCACCTGTCCCGACATTAATCCGTTAATTCGTACAAGTATCCGTTGAGTTATACGATGATTCACCTGTCCCGACATTAATCCGTTGAATTATACGATGATTCACCTATCCGACATTAATCCGTTAATTCGTACAAGTATCCGTTGAGTTATACGATGATTCACCTGTCCCGACATTAATCCGTTAATTCGTACAAGTATCCGTTGAGTTATACGATGATTCACCTGTCCCGACATTAATCCGTTGAATTATACGATGATTCACCTATCCGGTCATTAATCCGTTAATTCGTACAAGTATCCGTTGAGTTATACGATGATTCACCTGTCCCGACATTAATCCGTTAATTCGTACAAGTATCCGTTGAGTTATACGATGATTCACCTGTCCCGACATTAATCCGTTGAATTATACGCTGATTCACCTATCCGGTCATTAATCCGTTAATTCGTACAAGTATCCGTTGAGTTATACGATGATTCACCTGTCCCGACATTAATCCGTTAATTCGTACAAGTATCCGTTGAGTTATACGATGATTCACCTGTCCCGACATTAATCCGTTGAATTATACGATGATTCACCTATCCGGTCATTAATCCGTTAATTCGTACAAGTATCCGTTGAGTTATACGATGATTCACCTGTCCCGACATTAATCCGTTAATTCGTACAAGTATCCGTTGAGTTATACGATGATTCACCTGTCCCGACATTAATCCGTTGAGTTATACGATGATTCACCTATCCGGACATTAATCCGTTAATTCGTACAAGTATCCGTTGAGTTATACGATGATTCACCTGTACCGACATTAATCCGTTAATTCGTACAAGTATCCGTTGAGTTATACGATGATTCACCTGTCCCGACATTAATCCGTTGAATTATACGATGATTCACCTATCCGGTCATTAATCCGTTAATTCGTACAAGTATCCGTTGAGTTATACGATGATTCACCTGTCCCGACATTAATCCGTTAATTCGTACAAGTATCCGTTGAGTTATACGATGATTCACCTGTCCCGACATTAATCCGTTGAGTTATACGATGATTCACCTATCCGGTCATTAATCCGTTAATTCGTACAAGTATCCGTTGAGTTATACGATGATTCACCTGTCCCGACATTAATCCGTTAATTCGCACAAGTATCCGTTGAGTTATACGATGATTCACCTGTACCGACATTAATCCGTTGAATTATACGATGATTCACCTATCCGGTCATTAATCCGTTAATTCGTACAAGTATCCGTTGAGTTATACGATGATTCACCTGTCCCGACATTAATCCGTTAATTCGTACAAGTATCCGTTGAGTTATACGATGATTCACCTGTCCCGACATTAATCCGTTGAATTATACGATGATTCACCTATCCGACATTAATCCGTTAATTCGTACAAGTATCCGTTGAGTTATACGATGATTCACCTGTCCCGACATTAATCCGTTAATTCGTACAAGTATCCGTTGAGTTATACGATGATTCACCTGTCCCGACATTAATCCGTTGAATTATACGATGATTCACCTGTCCCGACATTAATCCGTTAATTCGTACAAGTATCCGTTGAGTTATACGATGATTCACCTGTCCCGACATTAATCCGTTAATTCGTACAAGTATCCGTTGAGTTATACGATGATTCACCTGTCCCGACATTAATCCGTTGAATTATACGATGATTCACCTATCCGGTCATTAATCCGTTAATTCGTACAAGTATCCGTTGAGTTATACGATGATTCACCTGTCCCGACATTAATCCGTTAATTCGTACAAGTATCCGTTGAGTTATACGATGATTCACCTGTCCCGACATTAATCCGTTGAGTTATACGATGATTCACCTATCCGGTCATTAATCCGTTAATTCGTACAAGTATCCGTTGAGTTATACGATGATTCACCTGTCCCGACATTAATCCGTTGAATTATACGATGATTCACCTATCCGGTCATTAATCCGTTAATTCGTACAAGTATCCGTTGAGTTATACGATGATTCACCTGTCCCGACATTAATCCGTTAATTCGTACAAGTATCCGTTGAGTTATACGATGATTCACCTGTCCCGACATTAATCCGTTGAATTATACGATGATTCACCTATCCCGACATTAATCCGTTAATTCGTACAAGTATCCGTTGAGTTATACGATGATTCACCTGTCCCGACATTAATCCGTTAATTCGTACAAGTATCCGTTGAGTTATACGATGATTCACCTGTCCCGACATTAATCCGTTGAATTATACGATGATTCACCTATCCGGTCATTAATCCGTTAATTCGTACAAGTATCCGTTGAGTTATACGATGATTCACCTGTCCCGACATTAATCCGTTAATTCGTACAAGTATCCGTTGAGTTATACGATGATTCACCTGTCCCGACATTAATCCGTTGAATTATACGATGATTCACCTATCCGGTCATTAATCCGTTAATTCGTACAAGTATCCGTTGAGTTATACGATGATTCACCTGTCCCGACATTAATCCGTTAATTCGTACAAGTATCCGTTGAGTTATACGATGATTCACCTGTCCCGACATTAATCCGTTGAGTTATACGATGATTCACCTATCCGGTCATTAATCCGTTAATTCGTACAAGTATCCGTTGAGTTATACGATGATTCACCTGTACCGACATTAATCCGTTAATTCGTACAAGTATCCGTTGAGTTATACGATGATTCACCTGTCCCGACATTAATCCGTTGAATTATACGATGATTCACCTATCCGGTCATTAATCCGTTAATTCGTACAAGTATCCGTTGAGTTATACGATGATTCACCTGTCCCGACATTAATCCGTTAATTCGTACAAGTATCCGTTGAGTTATACGATGATTCACCTGTCCCGACATTAATCCGTTGAGTTATACGATGATTCACCTGTCCCGACATTAATCCGTTAATTCGTACAAGTATCCGTTGAGTTATACGATGATTCACCTGTCCCGACATTAATCCGTTAATTCGTACAAGTATCCGTTGAGTTATACGATGATTCACCTGTCCCGACATTAATCCGTTGAATTATACGATGATTCACCTATCCGGTCATTAATCCGTTAATTCGTACAAGTATCCGTTGAGTTATACGATGATTCACCTGTCCCGACATTAATCCGTTAAGTATCCGAGTTATACGATGATTCACCTGTCCCGACATTAATCCGTTGAATTATACGATGATTCACCTATCCGGTCATTAATCCGTTAATTCGTACAAGTATCCGTTGAGTTATACGATGATTCACCTGTCCCGACATTAATCCGTTAATTCGTACAAGTATCCGTTGAGTTATACGATGATTCACCTGTCCCGACATTAATCCGTTGAATTATACGATGATTCACCTGTCCCGACATTAATCCGTTAATTCGTACAAGTATCCGTTGAGTTATACGATGATTCACCTGTCCCGACATTAATCCGTTAATTCGTACAAGTATCCGTTGAGTTATACGATGATTCACCTGTCCCGACATTAATCCCTTGAGTTATACGATGATTCACCTGCCCCGACATTAATCCGTTAATTCGTACAAGTATCCGTTGAGTTATACGATGATTCACCTGTCCCGACATTAATCCGTTAATTCGTACAAGTATCCGTTGAGTTATACGATGATTCACCTGTCCCGACATTAATCCGTTGAATTATACGATGATTCACCTATCCGGTCATTAATCCGTTAATTCGTACAAGTATCCGTTGAGTTATACGATGATTCACCTGTCCCGACATTAATCCGTTAATTCGTACAAGTATCCGTTGAGTTATACGATGATTCACCTGTCCCGACATTAATCCGTTGAATTATACGATGATTCACCTATCCGGTCATTAATCCGTTAATTCGTACAAGTATCCGATGAGTTATACGATGATTCACCTGTCCCGACACTAATCCGTTAATTCGTACAAGTATCCGTTGAGTTATACGATGATTCACCTGTCCCGACATTAATCCGTTGAATTATACGATGATTCACCTATCCGGACATTAATCCGTTAATTCGTACAAGTATCCGTTGAGTTATACGATGATTCACCTGTCCCGACATTAATCCGTTAATTCGTACAAGTATCCGTTGAGTTATACGATGATTCACCTGTCCCGACATTAATCCGTTGAATTATACGATGATTCACCTATCCGGTCATTAATCCGTTAATTCGTACAAGTATCCGTTGAGTTATACGATGATTCACCTGTCCCGACATTAATCCGTTAATTCGTACAAGTATCCGTTGAGTTATACGATGATTCACCTGTCCCGACATTAATCCGTTGAGTTATACGATGATTCACCTATCCGGTCATTAATCCGTTAATTCGTACAAGTATCCGTTGAGTTATACGATGATTCACCTGTCCCGACATTAATCCGTTAATTCGTACAAGTATCCGTTGAGTTATACGATGATTCACCTGTCCCGACATTAATCCGTTGAATTATACGATGATTCACCTGTCCCGACATTAATCCGTTAATTCGTACAAGTATCCGTTGAGTTATACGATGATTCACCTGTCCCGACATTAATCCGTTAATTCGTACAAGTATCCGTTGAGTTATACGATGATTCACTTGTCCCGACATTAATCCGTTGAGTTATACGATGATTCACCTGTCCCGACATTAATCCGTTAATTCGTACAAGTATCCGTTGAGTTATACGATGATTCACCTGTCCCGACATTAATCACGATGATTCACCTGTCCAGACATTAATCCGTTAATTCGTACAAGTATCCGTTGAGTTATACGATGATTCTCCTATCCGGACATTAATCCGTTAATTCGTACAAGTATCCGTTGAGTTATACGATGATTCACCTGTCCGGACATTAATCCGTTAATTCGTACAAGTATCCGTTGAGTTATACGATGATTCACCTGTCCCGACATTAATCCGTTGAATTATACGATGATTCACCTATCCGGTCATTAATCCGTTAATTCGTACAAGTATCCGTTGAGTTATACGATGATTCACCTGTCCCGACATTAATCCGTTAATTCGTACAAGTATCCGTTGAGTTATACGATGATTCACCTATCCGGACATTAATCCGTTAATTCGTACAAGTATCCGTTGAGTTATACGATGATTCACCTGTCCCGACATTAATCCGTTAATTCGTACAAGTATCCGTTGAGTTATACGATGATTCACCTGTACCGACATTAATCCGTTAATTCGTACAAGTATCCGTTGAGTTATACGATGATTCACCTGTCCCGACATTAATCCGTTAATTCGTACAAGTATCCGTTGAGTTATACGATGATTCACCTGTCCCGACATTAATCCGTTAATTCGTACAAGTATCCGTTGAGTTATACGATGATTCACCTGTCCCGACATTAATCCGTTGAATTATACGATGATTCACCTATCCCGACATTAATCCGTTAATTCGTACAAGTATCCGTTGAGTTATACGATGATTCACCTGTCCCGACATTAATCCGTTAATTCGTACAAGTATCCGTTGAGTTATACGATGATTCACCTGTCCCGACATTAATCCGTTGAATTATACGATGATTCACCTATCCGACATTAATCCGTTAATTCGTACAAGTATCCGTTGAGTTATACGATGATTCACCTGTCCCGACATTAATCCGTTAATTCGTACAAGTATCCGTTGAGTTATACGATGATTCACCTGTCCCGACATTAATCCGTTAATTCGTACAAGTATCCGTTGAGTTATACGATGATTCACCTGTCCCGACATTAATCCGTTGAGTTATACGATGATTCACCTGTCCCGACATTAATCCGTTAATTCGTACAAGTATCCGTTGAGTTATACGATGATTCACCTGTCCCGACATTAATCCGTTGAATTATACGATGATTCACCTGTCCCGACATTAATCCGTTAATTCGTACAAGTATCCGTTGAGTTATACGATGATTCACCTGTCCCGACATTAATCCGTTAATTCGTACAAGTATCCGTTGAGTTATACGATGATTCACCTGTACCGACATTAATCCGTTGAGTTATACGATGATTCACCTGTCCCGACATTAATCCGTTAATTCGTACAAGTATCCGTTGAGTTATACGATGATTCACCTGTCCCGACATTAATCCGTTGAGTTATACGATGATTCACCTGTCCCGACATTAATCCGTTAATTCGTACAAGTATCCGTTGAGTTATACGATGATTCACCTGTCCCGACATTAATCCGTTGAATTATACGATGATTCACCTATCCGGTCATTAATCCGTTAATTCGTACAAGTATCCGTTGAGTTATACGATGATTCACCTGTCCCGACATTAATCCGTTAATTCGTACAAGTATCCGTTGAGTTATACGATGATTCACCTGTCCCGACATTAATCCGTTAATTCGTACAAGTATCCGTTGAGTTATACGATGATTCACCTGTCCCGACATTAATCCGTTGAATTATACGATGATTCACCTGTCCGGACATTAATCCGTTAATTCGTACAAGTATCCGTTGAGTTATACGATGATTCACCTGTCCCGACATTAATCCGTTGAATTATACGATGATTCACCTATCCGGACATTAATCCGTTAATTCGTACAAGTATCCGTTGAGTTATACGATGATTCACCTGTCCCGACATTAATCCGTTGAATTATACGATGATTCACCTGTCCCGACATTAATCCGTTAATTCGTACAAGTATCCGTTGAGTTATACGATGATTCACCTGTCCCGACATTAATCCGTTAATTCGTACAAGTATCCGTTGAGTTATACGATGATTCACCTGTCCCGACATTAATCCGTTGTGTTATACGATGATTCTCCTATCCGGACATTAATCCGTTAATTCGTACAAGTACCCGTTGAGTTATACGATGATTCACCCAGCCGGACATTAATCCGTTAATTCGTACAAGTATCCGTTGAGTTATACGATGATTCACCTGTCCCGACATTAATCCGTTGAGTTATACGATGATTCATTCGACATTAATCCGTTAATTCGTACAAGTATCCGTTGAGTTATACGATGATTCACCTGTACCGACATTAATCCGTTAATTCGTACAAGTATCCGTTGAGTTATACGATGATTCACCTGTACGGACATTCATCCGTTGAATTATACGATGATTCACCTATCCGGACATTAATCCGTTAATTCGTACAAGTATCCGTTGAGTTATACGATGATTCACCTGTCCCGACATTAATCCGTTAATTCGTACAAGTATCCGTTGAGTTATACGATGATTCACCTGTCCCGCTTGTACGAATTAACGGATTAATGTCGGGACAGGTGAATCATCGTATAACTCAACGGATACTTGTACGAATTAACGGATTAATGACCGGATAGGTGAATCATCGTATAATTCAACGGATTAATGTCGGGACAGGTGAATCATCGTATAACTCAACGGATACTTGTACGAATTAACGGATTAATGTCGGGACAGGTGAATCATCGTATAACTCAACGGATACTTGTACGAATTAACGGATTAATGTCGGGACAGGTGAATCATCGTATAACTCAACGGATTAATGTCGGGACAGGTGAATCATCGTATAACTCAACGGATACTTGTACGAATTAACGGATGAATGTCCGTATAGGTGAATCATCGTATAATTGAACGGATACTTGTACGAATTAACGGATTAATGCCCGGATAGGTGAAACATCGTATAATTGAACGGATTAATGTCCGTATA
>JAGEOH010001528.1:2500-18000 GCA_032207245.1 Pardosa pseudoannulata | reverse complement strand
GTTTCGAACTATTTTATTCCTATTTTAATGACTACATATTATCTTCTATTCTACAGGACTTCAACTTGGTTTCTGCGGAACTCTAGGGTTCCCCATAACTTTGAAAGGGGTTTCACAAGCAATAGTCAATCAAAGCGCTTAAATTTGGGTAAAATATTAGTTTTTATAAAAGATCTAATTCTTAAGCAGTTTGTTTTTAAAAATGAATATAAATAAATATTTTAAAGATAAAATAAAATCGTAAATTTCGTCAAAGTTCCGTGCTTCAAATACATTGGAATCGAGGAGCATTACGTTACATATTAGCCTCTTTTCTTTTTGCCTCTCCTTGCTTGTTTCTGAAGATGTACATACTGTGACGTATCCGGTCCCTGTTTTAGGTGGCACAAGGAAGAAGCAATATTTTATGTGTGCGATTTCCACTAAATTCTAAACTAGAGGGATTAGCATAAGACATTCAGTTTCCAATTCTTATCGCTATTCTGCTGTCCTCGCTGAGACCAGTGGCTGCTGCGACACGTCGGGCACTTTGACGGAGCTGGCCCAATACCAGCGATTTACCCACCACAAGCCTAGAGGGCCTCACGGCCGCATGGGCCCGGATCGGTACTCAATTGTACCTTAGTATATATGTTTATATGAGCATTACTATACAAAATTTGTTGAAATTATTGAAATTTTAGTTTTAAAATTAAAAATTAAAACGTATAACTAATAAATAAATAGTGGTTTTCAAATAATATTTTTCACTTTTATGTATAGAAAATATAATAAATTAATTTGTCTGGATTTGTAAAAATATCTCTTATAAAAAATTTTCATGCAATTCGTAAACGATTACCACACTTCTTCATCGTCCTGTTCCTACCTAAGAGTAATTACTGCTCGTCCACCTGGTAGAATACTGGGATATAAGCATGAGACAATGTATTTAGATGTTACGAAAACTGTTGGTAATAAAACTCTAAAACTCTGGAGGGGCAAAACTACAAGTTCGAATACCTATACTTGTTTTAAAAATGTCTCAGGAAAGGACGATAAGTGTAACTGGAATAAGTCTTAAGCACACTAGTAAAAACAGAATAACTTAAACATTAATTAAAATGTCGAATCAACAATAATCGGAAAATTTCTATTGAGAAAACTGGAGAATAGGACTCGGAAAAATCAATATTTTTTATCTGGTTAAACCCAGCAGCGACTAATCTAGCCTTATATTTTATTTCACCAGAGTCAGTTTCTTTTAAAGCATAGACCCATTTGCTTTTCACTAATTTAATCTTTTCTGGCCTTTCTATAATTTCCCATGTATTGTGTTTATTCAACGAATCTAATTCATTTTTCATAGCTATTTGCCATTCAGGCCAATTAACACCGTTTTTTGCTTCTACATAATTATCCGGTACACGTTCAGTTAAATTAGCTTGTAATTGTTTATTTTTTAGTCTCTCTGATCGTCGGGGTTGAAAATTATGTGGGTCATTATCCGAGATCTTTATTTCCCGCGATTTTTCATTCTCTCTTTCGGTCCGCGTTTCAAAATCAACAGAAATGTTTTGATTATCGGCGACTGGAGGTCTGGACGATTCATTTTTTGTTTCTGCTGCGTCGTCAGAAAACTGAGTATGGGTAATTTCGTTTCCTGTTTGTCTATTAATTTCAATCTGACTATGAGATAAATTCTCGAAAGAATCAATATCCCACATTTGTGAATTTTCTTTTTTTTCTAGATACAAACTACCTTTTAACTTTTCGTTAAATTTGACCGATCTTTCTTCAATTACTCTTCTATTTTCGATATCATAAATTCTATATGCTATTCTTTCCCTAGAATAACCTAACATAATTCCACGTTTACCAGGGATGTCAAATTTATTTCTCATTATTTTTGGAACGTGAAAATAGGCTACACAACCAAATTTTTTAAGATAATTTAGTTTTGGTTTCTTTCCAGTCCAAATTTCAAGAGGTAATTTATCTTTACCTTTACGGGGAGTTACATTCGATACACGGGTACTAAAATTAATAGCCTCTGCCCAAAATTTAAAGGGTAGGTTACTCTCAAATAATAAGGTTCTGGCTCTCTCTAAAAGAACTCTATTACATCTTTCTGCTTTACCGTTAGATTCACTATTATAGGGTACTGTCTTTTCATGAAAAATACCTGAATTTGCAAGATAATTATCTAGTTTAGCATTAACGAACTCTAACCCATTATCAGATCTGACTTTCTTAATACGTTTACCTGTTAAATTTTCATATTTACTTTTAAATTCACAAAATACATCAAACACTTCATCTTTACTTTTTAAAAAATAAGTGAAATACATTCCAGAAAAATCATCCACAATTACCATAAAATATTTAGCACTCCCAAAGGATTCAGGTTTGATAGCCCCACATAAATCAATATGTAATAATTCCAGAATTTCAGAGCTTTGCTCTTCAACAATATTTGGATGAGGTTTTCTGGTTATTTTACTTATGTCACAAACATCACAACTAAAATTATTTATGTTACTATCATCAATATCAATATACTGCTTCATATTTGTCATATATTTTGAATTTAAATGACACAACCACAACTATGCCAAATGTTAAAATTATTTGTATGTTGATTGGCAAAACAACATTCATTCTCAGATACAGGTTCTAAATAAAGTTCTAATCTATTATTATTCTTAAAAGCTTTACAAACTAACTCATCATCTTTATCAAAAATTAGCACACAGTTATTAGTAGTTTTAATTTTACAGCCCTTATTCATCAAACAAGTAACAGATAGCAAATTATATCTTAGATTTGGAATAAAACAAACATCAGTTATAGTTAAATTAACAGGATTTTTTAAATTTTTAGTTTTAGCTTTAACGGTTCCATGTCCAACAGAAATAATTTTTGAATCTTTACCTGCTAAGTATATGTCCTTATTTTCTGGTATTATATTATTAAACCATACCTTTTCTTTTGCCATATGGCAAGAAGCACCAGAATCTAAAATCCATATGTTATCACACACAGAGTCACTATCACTAGAACAAGTTGCTGAGAACACAGAGTTCTTGTTTTGATTTTGTTCTTTTCTCCGATTTTTAGAAAATTTTCCTGAGTTCTTATTTTGGTTGGAATGAACAGTTTTTTGATTATTTCTGTAAAAACAATCTTTTGCAACGTGATTTGGTCTTCGACAAATATAACATAATCTTGTATTCGAATTAGTATTCTTTCTTGAGTAAAATGCTTCGGCGGTACTTTCAGAGCGGGATCCACAAGATGTCATTTCTTCTTCACGTAGAATTTCGAGGATTTCTTCCATAGATTTTTCTCTCTGCGTTTTTAATATTTCGCGAATTTTACAAAATTTGCCCCTTAAGCCTCGTACAGTGTGGTAGACCAATTCTCTTTCCGAAATTTCTAATCCAAGAGACAAACATTTAGTGGAGATTCCTTTAGCTCGAGCAATATAATCGTTCGCATTTTCCGAATTTTTCATTTCTAAATTTTTAAGTTCATTGCTCGCATCAATTTTTCTATCTTCGATTCTGCCGATGAAAGTCGTTTTTATTTTTTCCCATAAAAGTCTTGCGTTGTCTTCTTGCGCAAACTGTAGCGACTGTTCGTCAGAAAGGGACAGTTTGATGTAGGCGACTGCATCAGCATTTCTTTGATCCCATTCCGCGGATTGTATAGCTTCCAAATTTTCAGGTTTCACTTCATCGAGAACAGAGTCAAGCCTTTTTAAACTTAGGGCTGATTTTATTTTCAACGCCCAAATAAAATAGTTCGTTCCTGTTAGCTGCGGAACATTGAACTTCTCCATTTCCGAAAAGGTTCGAAGTTTCGATTTTGATGATCACACAGTTCTTTTTCTTAATGCGGCAGATTCAACCACGCTCTGCTACCATATGAAGTTAATTATTCATAGAGGAGTCCGTAGATTAACAAACAACATTTATTTCTTGATTAGATAAAAGAAAAGGTAGAAACATTTTAAGACGAGAACACGCACACAGCAGACATATCGTAACGGCACACAGCAGAAGACTACTTCAACGCTTTCTGACTTTGAATGAATAATGAATATGCAGTGCGCATGCTCCCGTCTCAATACTTGGCGCGCCAAACAGAATAAATGTAAAAATGTTCGCTCGCTTCATTTCCAACAATATGTAATGTCAAAAACTCAAGGACCTCAATTACTAAATTTCAAACTGATTTTTCCTTGAACCAGAGATTAAATTTATCCATTAAAGACAGAATGCAAACTGCTGCAGGAGTTACCAGGAGTTTGCCTTGTATTTATCACACTACATGTGTAATACTAAGAAATAAATGTGCCATATCATCACTTTTGGAATGTATATAAAGACATTGATTTACACACATACACACATAAACATATATACTGATATTCTTAACCTAAAACTAACTAACATAATTATAAGTGTATCCTAAAATAATTTTTGGGCAATTCTATGATTTTATGGCACAACTTGGTGACAACCTTTTGTTATTGCCTTACCAATGGTGAGTTTGAATACACCAAAATTAATTATCGCATCCCTCAGCCCCTCTTATATAACTTTTTTTATATAATTAGTTTTGCTTCCTAGATGTCACTACTCATCCTTCATGTGACTAACCATTAAGAACCCTGATTGGGTGGCTCACACATCTATAAATTGTCATGCACAGGTTTATTACCACAGAAGCCTTTGAGAGATGATGCTAGAATAAACTCTATTTCTCTTTTACAAAATTCTGTTCTTTGTTCTTTCAACCATCTTGCTTAAGACCGCATGCAAGCCAATGTGGATTCTCTTAACTTTGAGAAGGGCTAAATTACCCATTACATATATATATTTATTTATATATATATATAGTAGCCTCTTGGTGTTAAAATCTATGTAATACAATAAATCTCCTTTGTCTTTGTGACACGAACTTGCCAACCTACTTTTGCTAAACTAAGATTTCTAAAATTCTCACAACAACATTCTTAAGTCTGCACCTAGAATTACTTCCTGATGCTTAGAGACTGCAAGGTTAATTTTCGTGAGAGTTGACTATTGGAGATAACCAAAACAAGTTGCTGAAAATTTACTTTTGAAAAATCTTGTCTTTCTCGCAACCACCACAGCATCAATTCAGTCTTGACTACTGAGGTCTACAGCTGAAGCATAACGTGTCCACCACTATGTTTCATAAATATGTATAAGCATGCATATATGTATGTAAGTTAATAAAAACAAAAGAATAAGAATTGTTATACAAAACAAAAATTTATAATAATTTTAATGTTCAATATGCTACAGTGTCAAACAATGGCAAAAAATCTGTCTTTCAAGACTAGATCATTTGATGAAACATCATTAAATTTATTTCTTACATTTATCAAATTCCATGTCTTTTAAATGTCATTTTTTTAACAGTAGATGATAGCCTGAGTACTTTTCAAAAAAGGTCTTCTTAGATCAATGAAATATTTTTCAGATTATAACTTAAGATGCCCTATTTAAAAACACCAAACTCAACTGCTTTTTCTGTCTGTCAAACCATAACTGGCCAATAAAGAAATAGCTGAAGGGTCCCGACCACAGAACTTCCGGAATTGTTCTCCAGGGTAACTGCCACCACCTAATGCAAGATATGTCTCACGAAATCTAAAAGTAAATAAATATGATGTTATTAAGTTACAAAAAAAAAAAAAAAAAAAAAAAAAAAAAGACAAATGTATACATAAATGAACATATGTGTATAAATATATATAAATATAAATTTACATATTCAGCTATGACTCTGTAGCTGATATACCAGGGTAAACCAGAAAGTAAGTTCATAGTGCTTTAAAAGGTATGAAAGACAAGGCACAAGCGAGGTAGATTATAGATGTGACTACCATATGCAGTTGTTGTAATTAACCAATCACTCACATTAATGTTGTTGTAGGGTGTGAAGATATTATCTCTCTTTTTTTCTCTTACCAACTTCTAGATAAGATCAATGATAAAGTTTTTGAACAGATAGAAGAGAGGACTGACTAAAATCTACTTTCTACTAAGTGTATGGTCCAGATATGATGAGTAAGCATATGATTCGTAGAAGATAGGAGTTTTCCAAAGGTAAGCAAATGTCCATGAGATCAAGAGGTGCAGCTGGCCATTTGTTATTCTTCTGGAGCAATGCACTGACCCATTGGTTGGAAGTTCTGTAAAATACACTGCCTTGCCAATGTATTCTGCAGAACAACCCCATATTCCTCCACCTGAAGGAATTTCTGTCTGTTGATCCCTTTCCTACAGACAAAAACTTGCAGACAACTAGGACATGCTTGTTCAATTCCTAGGTGGATGATTTCTATGACACTACTCGAAAGTCTTATCCCATGGTAAAACAACTGTTATAATTTTGGTAGTTATTATACAGAGATATAGCTTAAACATTGCTGCATCTTTTGCAATAAATTTTTCCAGGTAATTATATTTTATTTCTTTTTACAGGCTGTGGGAAACTTATTTTTTAGATGACCCATATATATTTTGTAGTTCGCAAAATAACCAGTTTATGCTATGCAATGATTAATTATTTTACAGGAGAAAGCTTCTGTGCCAAAATATACTAAACATTGGAAAGAAAGAAGAAAATTACTAAAGCACAAAAAATTGATCACATACAGCTGTTTCAAAACCACAATTGAGCATTTTTTAAAACCCATTCTTATAAATGCTGCAGAAACATGGGTAATAAGTAAGACAGATAATGAGATTCTTGCTGTATATGAAAGAAAGATTTTAAGAAGTATATTTCAAAGAACAAAAGATGAAGAACAAAAGATGAAAATCTATAGAGAAGAAGAACTAACTTATGTAAAGACACAGACACCTTTAAGTTCATACTAATTCAGACACTTAAATAAGCTGGACATATAATCAAAATGAGGAAAGAACCATAAAAAACTTTTATTTGCTAAAGCATTATTTGCAAAAGAAACATATCCAAGATAATGGAGATATTTTGCATGTAAGATTTTCATGGTAACAAATAGGAAATTTATGCTAAGTGACAAAAAGTAAACCATTTTCTCTGGTAACTTTCTGCTTAGAAATAAGTTTATCACTTTTGAAGAACTGAATAATAGGTCAATATAGGGTGTTTATTCTAGGAAGTGGTATGTATCCCGTGGCATGTTATTGTCATATGTGTATTTGCATGAGTTGGTGTTTGTGTACAGAGTTGTTAAAAATATACCTTTTTAAATAAAAATACTCATTAACTTTAAAAGACAATAACAGATTATTGTTTAGATATCATGTAATTACTTTGTTTTAAGTGTTTGCTTTCAAAGCCATCCTATATCCATTTTTCTGTTTTATTGATTAAATAAAATTATGGCCTATCAACTTTGTCTTAACGCAGTTTGACTATATATATATATATATCTAATTGCTTATATTTCATTGCAGTTACCAACATTTTAACCCAGGAAATGATACCTAGCTACAATATTAAATAAAATTAAAAAATGGCTAGAACAAAAGAGAGCAGGGTTGGAAAAAATCATGATTTTTTTAAAAATCAGATTTATTTGATTTTTTTCTGAATATTAATTTTAATTGTTATGTTTTTTACAATATACATAGAATAGTTTGTTATAAGAAGTAACATCTTATCTATTCTACATACTGATTACCTAAAATTAAATATATAAATTTTAATCTAAATACATTCCATTATTTTGTAGTTGGATAGTGCAAACTAAATAAGATGCAAATTTAAAGAACAAATTAAATATTTTTTAATGCAAACTATTTATTTAAAAAAAACAAATTACAATTATTTGAATATTTTTAAGCACTGTATTATGGATTTAATTGTTTCAATAAAAACACTAGCTTTGATACTTTATCCACTCCTAATTTCTTACGAAGGGTAGAATGAACAATACTAAAAGAAGAAAACTGTCTGTCCAATTCCAGCAGATGAAGCCACAGCTGTTATTATTTGGTAGACAAACTGGATTTCAAATTCTGTAATACTCTCTTTACCTCCCCTTACATAAAATGAATTCTACCAGTCATAATCAGTCATTGTACTACCTCTACTACATACTTTCTGATAACAACTCCTAAATTCTTGTAAAGCACATGCTATCTATTTACACATATTTACTTATTGGTATTACTGTGCTGACAGATTCTCAATTCTCCTGTCTTTGGAATATAGGTTTAAAAGAAGTAAAAAAAAAAGTTATTTAAATCAATGATTTAAAAAAAATCGACTGATTTAAATCATGCCAACCCTGAAAGAGAGTGATAAATACCAATTATGAAATTCTCAAGATTGCAATGTGTTTTATATGTTATGTAATGAATAATATGATAAAAAACTAAAGGCTATAAAGTGTGAGCCTCATTCTCATTATCCTGAACAACTAATCATAAAAGCTGTACATGTTAAACAGAGATGGCTATTACTCAAAAGTATCCATAATGGATGTTTTATTGAATTAAAATTTATATATAAACTCATAAACATACTTCATTCCAGTCTGTTGTAATTTTTCTTCATCTTTAAAACTGCATTCTTCAAAGACACTGAAAACATCAGCAGCAATCATCTAGAAGGGAACACAAATAAGGTTTCATTCACATATTCATAAATCCTTTGTATCTCAACAAGCCTGAATGAAAAAATATCTTGCAGAATATTAGGTTACATTATTTCAACCATGTAAAAAAATACTTTACACATAAAAATAAAAAAATTATTGACAAAAAAGTATATTTTTTACAAACAAAAAAATTGCACATTTCTTATGAATAATTTATTACAAAATTTATTTTAACATAAAGAATTTGAAATTATCTTTATAAGGAATATATTCTGGCATCTCTACATCCTATTAAAATATAAAATATCAAAAGCTTATTTCTCTAACAATTATGCACATCTGATCAAACAATAAACAAAGCATTGGTCTGGAAATTTAATTTAATATCACAAATCAATAAGGAGTTACAAATGGCAATGAGGAAATTGTATTGTTATTATTATTGTAACTTTTTCCTCTTGGTCTCACTGAGAGCTAGATCAAGTCCAGGAAGTCGCAAATCTTCAAAAGATTATGAAGAGGTGAAGTAAACAGAATCCCCATACAATCCAAAAGGTAGACAGCTGAGGCCTGAGCAGAATATTTTGTCAACATTCAAAGGTTTTCATTTAAAATTAATTACTATGCAGCCTTTTCCTTAAAAAAAAAGATACACTAACCAAAAATGTTTATTTGAATTTAGTATTTATTACCAACATTATATATTATGCTTTGAAAAAAATACCAGTAAACTAGAAGGGTAATTTTTATTTACTGAATTACTGGTTAATAAAAAAATTGGTAAAATTACAAATCCTGACAATAAACAGTCAAGTCTTGTATGTTGCAATTAATTCATACTATGTTATATAGAAACCACGTTATGTAAAACTCAGAATTAAGGAAATCTGAAAATGCATTCCATCAAAAACATTATGGGAAACACAGAAATAAGACAAATCATATTAATTTATACTGCATTTTATGGGAATCATATTATAAGTAACACAGAATTTATTCAAATTAAATTAAACTGCACCATGTTTAATAAAATCATATAGCTATGCTTTATTGTTTGCCCATTTTTAAAAAATTCTTTAATAACTGGAATTAGAAATACCTCATAAAAATCACATATAAAAATTTAAGAGTCAATAAGTGCTGTCCTAGATAAATTTTTCAAGCTATTTGAAATGTTAGAATGTTTTTGCATGAAAAACGTGTTTAGAGGCAACCATTTTACAAGACAGCTTTCAAAATGCATTAAATAGAAATCCTGTTATAAAAGCACTACATTATAGGAAACTTGACTTTTTTGTATGGTACTTACCTTAGCCCAAAGGTGGGAAAAATAAGCAGCAGGATAAACATCTGAAAATATTTCTGGAAAGGAGCAAGGCTGACCAACATGCTTCTCATAAGGAAATGGCATAAAGTCAGACCACACCTTCTTTGTAACTGCTAACCAGAAGTCTTTACTGTTAAATGAAAAAAAAAATTATAATGAAATAAAATCATTTTGGTGATTTTATAACTAATATTTAAAAGAATCAATTTCTTCTTTTTTATAAGTATGCCTCTTACTTAAAATAATCCATTCAAATGAAACAATGCCATTTAAAAACATTTTTTATTATCATGTTGAAATAAGTTAACATAATATAGAAGGCAGAATATATATCAAGTGTATTTATATGTTATATATATATATATATATATATTAAAAATTTATACTAGTAAATTACTAAATTGCTTTCTCTAATTTTAAATCCACATCATGATGAAATAAGAGCCTCAACCCAGAAAGCACAACTACTTCCATTATTCAGGAACAAAATCATTAACTTGTTATTCATTCCCTATTTCAATATGGTTCTTATCAGATTTTGGTGACTCTCTTGAGCATTAATCTTACTGGGGCCACATTTATTCAAGCATCTGTCATTTTCTATGATCCAGAAAATGCTGAGCTAAGGTTCCACTGAGAAGCTTTAAAGGTTTAGCTCTTGGATGACAAAATTATGGCACTTTTTTGGCAAATCCAGTAGTGTAAAGACATGAAGACAATGCTGTCAAAGACTTTGTATCAAATGGAATAAACATTAAGACTATAACTGAATTTTTAGTTTCATAAGCGAGTTTAATGAAGGCCTGGCAGTGAATTAAATTGCTGAGTTTAGGCCTAGCTAACAAAGAAAGAAAATTTTCAGGAGAAAGAATAAATATTTTACACACACACACACATATGTACATTTTACTCAAACAGCCAAAAGTCAAAAAACATTTTGCACTTTTTTTCAAGTAATTAAAAAAATACTTGGCAAATCCTTCTGAAATTACAAGATTTACATAACATTTAACTAGCTACAGGCAATGTTTACATAAATTTCTATAAATAAAATTCATAGTGTTTTGAGCCATGGTAGCTCAGTCCGCAAAGGCATAACCAAAGAGTTAGACACTTGAGGCTTGAGCAGCCAAAGTTTCACTATGTTCATTAATGATGGCTAGGGAACATAAAATAATTTCATGGTTGCTAGTCCAGGGGGGGGGTATTCTGCTTGGTTGCTGTTCTAAATTACTAGGACTCTGCTAATGTTGGCTACCTACATGGTGCTTCATTGAAAAAAAATAGCCAAAAAATATCCACAGCTTGGTAGTGGCAAATGATATAAAGGTAAATAACCCACATTGGAAATGACAATAACAGTTTATATATCCATGAAGATGTATGAAAATATGATAGCTTTCAAAATCAGAGACCATGCAATCCCACTGTTTGGCAAGACTGTTCATTGCCATTCATAATCAGCTTTAAGAAGTAGGTTTTAACCTCATTAGCCCTGAAGTAGCAAAAATGAAAAAGATCTGCCTTAAAAAAAATAAAAAGTAAGAAAGATATATAAAGGTTTCTTTACAACATTAAAAAATTTTCACAAATTGTTTGTTTAGAAACAAAATGCTAATTACTGAGCCAGTATTCTGCTGCAATTCAAATAGTAAAAAATAAAAAAAATAAAAAAGATTTAATGGAAGAGATATGAGCTTTTAAAGGAAATGCTCTATCTTTTAATACACATGTGTGAACGATAATATTTTTCTACTATAATTATGCAGCCATTATTAAAGGGCAACATTCATAAAAAAAAAATGCAAGTTAATACCCTACCTCCAAATTTTAAAAGTTGACATCAGTAAAACTGTTTAGTTAAAAGTTAATTGTATTTTTCCTATCCCAAATGAATCGCAATTATAAAATCTTTATACATTCATTATATATAACAGTTAGTTTCTTTTTTCTATTAAATTTGATTCTAGCAAAACACAAAATTAACCCATTTTAAACTGAATAATCTATAAGATAAGAGCACAGAGAGATCATTATACTGATTATTAATACTTATTTTGATCTTGCTGGAAATTTAACAAATAAGATTAATTTATTTTCATTTGTGTTGTGTCTTATTTTTAAAATCATTCACTACTCGCATAAATACAATATCCAGGTAATACTATTTTTAGTAGTTGCTAGACCCAAGTCAAATGTACAGTTAAGAAGTGTATCTACACATCTTTTTATCAGTTATGTCAATTTCTGCTGAAACTGTATAAATTTTTCAATTTTTTAAAATTACTAAAATAAAAAATTCATAGCCCTTTTCATCAAAATTTTCAACTTAATCTTCATAGTATCAAAAACCTTAAAAAATTATCTGTTTCTCCATAAGTCTGTAAAATTAAATCTAAATCTGTAATTTCCTTGGATAATCTATAAACGTTCACAGATGTGGAATTGTAACAAAGAGTTATATCAAAACACCCTCACTACCATTTTGGCTACCTATGGAGAGACTGACCAGAAAGAAAACCGGAAGAGAAATTCAACATCTTTTGGCTTTGGCCCTGGTTGAACAGGTTGAGTTTGCCCTCCCTAACCCCCCCCCCCATGAGAGGGAGTAAAAATTGCAGGCATGTTTGCCTCGTCAGAAATTAGCAGAAGAACAGGGCAAAGAAAATATAAAAAGAAATCAGCATAATCACAAGCTGCTTACATCATTTCTTTTAATGGTTCCTGGTTGCCATCATCCCTGACCCAAAGACCAGGGCGTACACAAGGGAGGGGGGTTAGGGGTTTAAACACCCCTCTTGAGCTCAGACAAAATGACAGAAATTAAAATTTTAGTAGAAATTATGTGGGCTATTATTTTTTAGAATTATGAACCGCCGCCTTGAAAAAATTCTGCGTATGCCACTGCCCAAGACACTAGCATTCCAGTATATAATCAAGAACTAATTTATGTAGATCTGGCTAGATTCACAAATTACAGATGTATTATGGTGTTTCAGTTTTAAGAGAGATTTTAAAATAAATTGTCCTCAATGGCATGTCTTCTCCATTATATATTGTGCTTATTTTACTTGACTTTCTGAACAGATCTGGTTCTTAGCTTCGTGTGTGCTAAGTTGTGTGATTGTAATTTTATTCTTTTTTAACATCTATCCCAACATGGCATAATATGAATACTATAAAAATAAAGAAAAATATCAACATTACAGGCAGCTGTATTTTGGTGACTATTTGAAAATTACTGAATGATAAAAAGTGTTATGTTACCTAGTGTTATGTTAGCTATGCTTTCAAAAACTCATGTAAATATAGTAAACTGTCAATTAAATATTTTTTAAAAGTTACAAATGATTTCTAACATTTTACAATACAAGGTGATTAAATATATTTTTTTCTTATTCAATGTATGCTTAGTCTACTGATTACAGACATCTTGAAAACTTTGCTTGAAAGTGTGGGCTCCAACCTGTTTTTTGTGTTGTAAAAATCACAGAATCATCAACCAAGTATTTTGCTAGGTATTCATAAAATAAGCAAAATGCAATAACTTGGCTACATAGTATGTGTGTGTATATATAAACATGTATTTATAAGTATATATAAATACAAAAATACCCATATGTCATCATTTTTAAATTTATATGTACATGAAAGTTTAATAAATAAAAATTAGAAATTTTTTCTTTTATGACAATTTTTAAAGTAAATCCTGATCCATTTAGATAAATGTGATCCTAAAATATACATTTTTATTTTCATACAACATCTACAAAATGTGATTTTATGAAAAACATAATATAAAAAAAAATTGTGTCTAAAGGTGGGTAAATACCTGGTATAGAGTTCTAGGTCTAAAGCAGAGAGGTATAGCTCTTCTATTAATTTCAGGGCTGGCATATAGTTGTCACCTAGAAATAGAACAAACGAGTTATGGAAAGGAAAAAATTATGCACATATACATTAAATGGAGTAGTCAAAACAATAAAAACAATGCCTAGAAAATCAGGAGAATAGAAAACTGTGATACATTATGTCTTGTAAGATAATCACAACAAAGCACAAAAGAAAAATTTGATGAGCATATGAAATACTTAACAATAATATGAATGATTTAAACCAAGTTATCAGGAGGTTGAAATAATCAAAATGATCAAACTGTAGTATAACACATACAAGCTTATAATCTGATAAATAGAATGAATTGACAGGAAAGTCAGAAAATACAGAGCTGAAACTGATCATTTCATAAACATTTAGTTTAATTATAGAAAAACCAGACTTGCAACTGCTGAGGTACTTTCAAAAAGGTGAGAAAAGTGACAAATAATACAGAATAAGTGACTAAAAAGTGACTAAACATTTGAAAAAAAAAAGCGATTTTTTTCTCCTCTCGATTACAGATGCTATTATTAAGATTTTTCTATTTATTTTAACTCTAAATCAAATGATTCATGCAAGACATGATTTTAACGTCAAATACCACAAAAGGTTAAGAATTTTGTTTAACACAACTCAACATTCCTTTTTATTCAAGAAAATCTATAAATTAGATTTGAATACATACAATACATTAATTTTATAATCACAATTTTCTGCATATATTAATGATATTTTGAAATATGTACATAGCTAGATTAGAGTATCTAAACAAAAATTGTGAAGAAAAAGAAAAAGAGAAATGTGTGCTTTGACGTAAATTACTTTAATGTATTAAATGTACATTTCAGTACAAATGTAAATTTCAGGAACCTCTTTAGGACTTTTTAAAATCACTAAATTCTGGAAACCATATAACTAATTACATTTTAATAAGATAAATAAGATTAGAGCATCACATTTTTGGTCTTTTATTAAAATATATTGTTATTAATTCAGATTTTCTTTTCTTAACTACAGACTTTTGCTGTGATACACCATGAAAAAAGTGACTAAAAGTGACTAAAAGTGATCAATTGTAAAAAAAGTGACTAAAGGTAAGAAAAGTGACGGAATTGCAACCCTGAAAAACAGAAAGACATTTAAAGTATTAGAGCATTTTCCTTTATACTACAATTTCCTGCTGTAGTACACAATGCTTTCTTGTGGGTCCTATTTAAAGATTTACACTAAATATTTGATGTTATATTTAACTGAATATATATTTATGTATATACAGAGAATGATTCATAACTTGAACACCTTATATACTAGTGCACTCAAAAGTTGAGGTATCATGGTATAGTATATTCATTCATTATGTATATACTCACTTTCAATGATATTTTCATGAACATCTGGGGGTAATACTTTGCCTGTGTCTACGTGGGAGCTGAGGTTAGCAACAACATTATAATGCCTTAGAAATGACTCCATGACTAGAGGACAAACATTGACAACATCCCACTCCAGGTTTGATAAGCCAGAGACATCAGAATAAGGAATTTCAGTCAAGGAGTGTTGGAGTAAGTGACCAAACTGAGTACAAAAACAAAGCTATTAATAATATTTATTTTTATGAACACAGATATCAAGCAAAGATATAAAGCAATACATAAATTATTTTTATGAACACAGTCTTTT
>JAGEOH010001527.1:7500-18000 GCA_032207245.1 Pardosa pseudoannulata | reverse complement strand
TGAAGCGGCTGATTGTTTCTTGTGATGAACAAAATTTTGTCTAAATTGTTCAGGGGTCAACTTAAAGCGTTTCAAAAGCAACTTTTTAATGTGATCATACATACTCATTAGCCGACGGATCAGGTTCTCGAGCAATAATGCTTACAATTTCTAATGGAAGCAACGGGAGTAAATGTGTAACCCAATCTTTAGGAATTTCGATTCGACTGATTTGCCTTTCAAATAATTTCAAATAAACACTTATGTCACCGGACATATCATAACGTGCCATTAGTTTCAACAAATTCTGTTTTTTTTTTTTAAACCAGGAGGCGAAACCGAAACATCGCTAATTTTTTTAGTATTTAACTCCAATTCAAGTTTTTTGAGTTCAAATTCACGATTTGCTTCTGCTTCCTCTTTTCTTAATTTTTCTTGTCTTTCAACAGTAATAATATCTAATCGATCTTTACAAAAGTTCTCATCATAAGTTTTGGAACCGGTAATGATTTTAATTAAATCAGCGACTTTAGCATCATCTGCAGTATCTAGTCCTAGCTCATCAATTAAATTTAGCAAATCAATTTTACGTGCTCTTAACAAAAAAGCCATCTCTATTTATTTATTCAAAAACGAAAGCAAAATGTTTTGTACTCACATAACTGCTGGTCTTCTTTCAAGACGCAAAATCCATATTTATATCCATATCAAGCAAAATCCATATCCAGGACGAACCCCTAAAATTGTGGGAGATTTATTCCCACGGTGGAAAAGATGCACAGCTTAACTAACACGAACTTATTTAATGAAACTATTTACAAACTATTTACAAATTATATGGTGTCTAGGGACAATTAAAATGAAAGTGGACATCAGTGCCCGTCTGGCATAACATCAGCGCCCGTCTTGGCGATCAATCGGTAGTGCCGTCTGCACTCGGTACCGTCCAACTCACGTCAGGCTCCGTCAAATGTCGGCGTTCCACTCGGGAGGGTTGTTGCCATACCTTCAAAGTAGAACTTCGCTTGCTCGATGAGAGCATCAAATCTGATGTTCGATGTCATCCAGGCTACCATATAAATATATATATATATATATATATATATATATATATATATATATATATATATATATATATATATATATATATATATATATATATATATATATATATATATATATATATATATATATATATATATATATATATATATATATATATATATAATAATGGGGCGCGTTGCTTAAAATATTTCTGTTTTGGTTTCAAAATTCTATATGTCAATTCTTATAAAATGGCGGCGTTTTTCTGGTTTTGGGATTTGCACACGGCACTCTGTCAGTGGGATGGGTTTTTAGAATTCACGAGAACTTTCTATGCGGCATGATTTGCTGTCTCTTGACGTCAATCATAACGTCGATTCCGGTTTTAAAATGTTTTAAATAGGCGAGAATCAAGGTTCGAAGGGTTGTTCGGGGATTTTTTGCTTTTCTGTTCCTTGCTAACAAGGCTCAAGGTTCAGATGTGGGCTTTGAATTGTAATCATGTAAGAATGGAACAAAACCAATTGGTCGACGTTGGTCATATTTGCCTCTGCACGCTACACTCCGGCGAAAAAGTCTAGTGTCCCATACTAGGATTGGGGCACTGGACTCAGCTGTTTCCATAGTGGACTCCTAATGGACACGACTACATTCCGCGGGTGTTGATGTGTACGGCTATGGACTCAGCTGTTTCCATAGCGGACTCCCTGTGGACACGACTACATTTCGCCTGTGTTGATGTGTACGGCTATGGTTCATCGTCTCGTATATATATAGTTTTGCCCCTCCAGATTTTTAAGGTTTTGTTCATACAGTAAATTGTTGATTATACATTTTAATGAATGTTAAAGTTAATTTATGTTTATTAGTGTGCTTAAGAATTATTCCAATTACGGTTATCGTCCTTTCCTGAG
Organism: Pardosa pseudoannulata; assembly: GCA_032207245.1. Taxonomy (NCBI): domain Eukaryota; kingdom Metazoa; phylum Arthropoda; class Arachnida; order Araneae; family Lycosidae; genus Pardosa; species Pardosa pseudoannulata. The sequence goes on along the minus strand of JAGEOH010001527.1, from coordinate 16,063 downwards.
GAATTTTTAAAGCAAGTATAAATATTCGAACTTGTAGTTTTCTTCCTCAAAATGTTTTGGGTTTTATTCATACACTAAATTTCTGACATTTTAATAACTGTTGAATTTATTCCGTTTTTATTAGTGTGATTAAGACTTATTCGAATTACGGTTATCGCCCTTTTCTGAGACATTTTTAAAACAAGTGTAGTTATTCGAAATTGTAGTTTTGCCCCTCCTGATTTCAACATTTTAATGAATGTTTAAATTAATCTGTTTTTATTAGTGTGCTGAAGATTTATTCTAATTACGGTTATCGCCCTTTTCTGAGACATTTTGAAAACAAGTGTAGGTATTCGAAATTGTAGTTTTGCCCCTCCTGATTTCAACATTTTAATGAATGTTTAAATTAATCTGTTTTTATTAGTGTGCTGAAGATTTATTCTAATTACGGTTATCGATCTTTTCTGAGACATTTTTAAAACTAGTGTAGGTATTCGAAATTGTAGTTTTGCCCCTCCAGGTTTCAACATTTTAATGAATGTGTAGATTAATTTGTTTTTATTAGTGTGCTGAAGACTTATTCTAATTACTGTTATGGTCCTTTTTTGAGACATTTTCAAAACAAGTATAGGTATTCGAACTTGCAATTTTGCCCCTCCAGATTTTTAGAGTTTTATGCATATATTAAAATTTTGATTTACATTTTAACGAATGAAGTTAATCTGTTTTTATTAGTGTGAAGACTTATTGTAATTACGGTTATCCTCCTTTTCTGAGACATTTTTAAAGGAAGTATAGGTATTCGAACTTGTAGTTTTGCCCCTCCAAATGTTTTGGGTTTTATTCACACGTTGAATTTTTGACATTTTAATGAATGTTTCAGTTATCCTGTTTTTATTAGTGTGCTTAAGATTTATTTTAATTAAGGTTATCCTCCTTTCTGGGACATTTTTAAAACAAGTATAAGAATTCAAACTTGTTGTTTCTCCCCTGACGATTTTTAGGGTTTTTCTAATTTATTAAAGGAAATATAGGTACTCTAATAACTGTATGCTTCTCGATTTTTTGAAGACCTTTTTTGAGGAGTAAATATATGCTACCGAAAAAGGAATAAAGAAGAAACCAACAGATTTCTTGTTTTAAGCCGTAGTCAAGGGGACCGGTGCCCCCCCCCTCCCCCCGAAATTCGAAAATTCTATAAGATCGTGTCGTGGAAAGAAAAGGGACCCTCTGCTTGGCTATAGACAACAGTTTTCTTAGAAAAAGACGTTTCGTTCAGAAATGTCTTGCTGAGCTACAGGCTTTCGCCACCCCGAGGGGTCAAGATACGGGGTGTGTTAAGTTCCGCAATATTTGACATTCATTTTAATAATGACCGATGAATTGAAGGGTCTAAATGGGTTCGAGAAATGTCTGTGTATGTTTGTGGAGGGTATTCACTAAAACACTATGGGAAACTAAACACTTCGGGTGTTGAAAATGCCCAGGAAGTCCGGAAGGAAGATAAATGGACACAATATGGGGTGCGCATGTTATTCGGTCATTGGAGCAAAACTGATTAAAGAGCCATTTCCCCTAAAATATCTTGTTTTGGTTAGATTTTTTTTCCTTGGAGAGGGAATTGCACATCTGGTCGGCATAAGTTTCGTGTAACCTAAGGCTGTACTATTCCTGGAATCTTTTGTAAGACTGGGCTAGGTATATTACTAATCCATTAAATAAACGTCATGTTAAACAGAAAAGGTATGATTTAAGTCTTAAGTATAGAGAATTCGTACAAATATTTCACCCTAGCTTGTAGGGGTTATTCCTCTTGTAGCTGTACTTCATTATCAGACTAAAGAACGATTTATACAATAAAATTTTAAGTGACAGACTTAACAAGAGGACTAGGTCAAGGGAGTCCATCATTCGTTTAGGTGATAAGAGTAGTTGTGCTTTAAAAAAGATATTGCCGCCTTCGAGAATTTCAGATTTTCAAATTAGGTACGTGTGATACGATTAGATATGTTTGATTAAAGCGATAGATTTCCGCTGAAATGGCAAACATCAAGCGAACTGGTAAGTATTTTTTAATATATATATATTTTTTAGTTTTCATGCTTAGCTTTAATGTTTGTGTATCTATATAGGCGTACAAGTATTATATATTTTGGAAAAAAAACCTGAATTAAAAAGTCATCAAAAGTTTTTAAAAACTACTTCAATCAGCGAGATCCTTAAAAATTGGGTTCTTGAAATCTTTAATTTTAAACTAGGTCCCATAAGAAAACCTTTAAAAAATTTATAAATTCCTTAAATTTTCATGCCAAAAACGGACGTATTTTGTTTGATTAAGATTCCATTCTTTGTATTATTTAATCTGTATTATTTCATTTAATCGCATAAGTAATCATCAACTTGTATAGTTTTTGTGCTAAAAATGATTTTTATCAGTGAAAGAAAAAAATATCTATCTATTGGAATAGTCTGTAGTTTTTGGATAATATTTATCATATATTTCGATTAACAAAATTCGTATCGTTAAATTAATATGAAGGAGACATATTTAAATATGTATATAAAAATTTGAAAGTTTATGCTAGAAATGATTTTGTTCATTGAAAAAAGTTTGAGCATGTTGAAATAGTCAGTCGTTTCTGAATTATTATAATATTTAATTAACGAAAAATTTTCAAAATATACATTCATAATGAAGTTTGCTTCCTAGTTTATAAAAAATAAAATTTTAGTGCAAAATATCTCTTTGGAATTTAATGTTTTAAATACTAAAATGCTGTTAATACTTTTACAGTTTTAGCATTTTAATTTAACTGAAATCATTTTCGTGGTATATATACCATTTTTGTATACATATTATGTTTTATTGATATCTTAAATTTTGTCTATTAATTTTTTCATATATATCTTTATAATTTATGTTTGTTGGATGTCATTAAAATTGTATTATAATGGTGGATATTACGAAAATTTATATTTAAATATCAACTCTAAGTTATGAAACTTTGTATGCGTATAAATTGAAGTATTAGTAAATTAATCACAATTTCTTAATTTAAAATCCGATGTGTTTAAAAATCAGTTATTTTTACGAATATTTTTTAATGTTTAAAATGCTCCTCGTCCTAGCGACCTAACTTGTTAAAGATTTTTTAAAAAATGTTTAGCAAATACTTCTATTTTGTTTTAAAAAATCGGAGTTATCCAATTTAAATTTTGAATGTACTACAGTAAATTAAAACTAATTTTAAATTTAGATATACGTCATGAAAATTCAGCGTGCAATTAAAAAATATTCCTCTTAAATTAACTATTCAGTTTATCTGCAAAATAATACCTCTTAGATGTTCAAAAATATTTAAAAGAATTAAAAAAGGTAAAATTAGAAGGAAAAAATTAATGTACATGGAACATTTTAAAAATTAACAAAAGATTTCAAAATATTGATTTTTTTAAACACCTAATTTAAGAAATTTTTAAAATGTAATTTTGATAGGTTTGGCATTAATGTCAATTCAATATTTAAATGTAACTGAAAATAAACCCTGATAAAGTTAATTCCTCCCCCCTTGACGAAAACTAACATTTCAAAGTACGTCATTCGTTTGATCATTTTTGATCAGTTTTGATCAACATATTTCATCGTTTGATCAATTAAAAAAATTTTTAAAGATCTCTAAGGAGCGGGGAAATAACCTTATGGATTTTTAAAATGATTTCATAAACATGAACAATATATCATTCGAATAAGAGTCATTAGATCAGATTAGATCAACCATTTTTTGGGTTTAATCAACACCGAAAATGCCCCAAAGGTGTCATAAAATCAAAATTTTCATCCCCCTCCACATGTTTTATGAAAATTTCATTAATCAAAAAGAACATTAGATCAGAAAAAACAAATTTTAATCAGTACCAAAAAAAAAAAAATAATTATCTCTCTCCCGATAGGGCAATTATTCCGACAAAAGGGCTCTTATGTCAAATTTTATAATTCCCTCTTCGATAGATACAATATACCAAAGGTGTCCCCTTTATGTCAGAATAGGACAATTTTAATCATTCGAAAGCATATTAGATGCCCATTTGAATGATGTTCGTAGTAATGACAATTCTTTAGCAGTAGAATTCCCGTTTCATTAGCCTCGGATGAGATACAATAAAACCGCAGAGTGCCAAATGTTCAAAACCAACTGCACCCGTTTGTTTCGAACCAAATTTTTCAAAGTTAATTATAATTTATACCGTAATAATTCAAACCAAACCAAAATGTTAGAATTTTAAAGTTCAATATGTAATTTCGAATAATCCTAAATATTAGTTTTCTAATATGTAAGAACTTAGAATATACTGAAATTTTAATATTAACTTCCGTTGGTGAACGAAACACTGATATTTAAACTCATTTGAAAAGTAAAACAATACTTACATTTTAATGATAACTTGTGTTTGATTAAAGAGGAGAAAGATTAAGAAGACAAACTATTTGAGATAGATATGTAGTATTATGCATTCAAGAAAATAAATTATGTCTATATATTTTGTAAAAATCAATTTCTGCTTTAATTGAAAAAAAACTGCTTAATTCAATTTTACTTAAATGAATTTTTTTTTTTACTTAGTTGATTTATGAGGTATTTACCGCTTAATCTGATCTCCCTTCGATCGCGACAGATATATTTGCAAGCTTGGTGAGAACATTTTTCGGAAGAATAAACGAAAGGAACTATCATGTTTTGTAATTTGCATCGATTTTATAGATTTGTTAAGATTTTGACATTATAACTAAATAAACAATAATAAACGTTAATGTTTAACCCTTTTTTTAACTATTATTAGTTAAAAAAGGGTTAAAACATTACCGTTTTAGGATTATCGAATATTCATTACTGAAAATTTTTGCCCCCCCAGTTGAAACTGCCAAGTTACGCCTCTGTATATATATATATATATATATATATATATATATATATATATATATATATATATATATATATATATATATATATACATATATATATATATATATACATATATATATATATATATATATATATATATATATATTATATATATATATATATTATATATATAATATATATATGTATATATATATATAATATATATGTATAAAAATGTATATATAAATATATATAATATTTATATATATATATATATATATATATATATATATCATATATATAAAAATATATATATATATATATATATACATATATATATATATATATAATATATATATATATATATATATATAATATATTATATATATATATGTTTATTATATGTATATATAATATATATGTAATATATGTAATATATATATATATGTATATATATATATATTATATAATATATATATATATATATAAAAATATATATATACTATATATATTGTAATATATATATATAATATATATATATCTATATTTATAAATATATATATATATATAATATACATAAAATTATATAATATATATATATATATATATTTAAAATATACTATATACATATATTATATATATATATATATATATATATATATATATTATATATATATATAAATATATATATATATATATATATATATATATATATATATATATATATATATATATATACAGAGGCGTAACTTGGCAGTTTTCAACTGGGGGGCAAACATTTTCAGTAAGGAATATTCGATAATCCTAAAACGGGAAGGTTTTAACCCTTTTTTAACTAATAATAGTTAAAAAAGGGGTTAAACATTAACGTGTATTATTGTTTATTTAAGTATAATGTCAAAATCTTAACAAATCTATAAAATCGATGCAAATTACAAAACATGATAGTTCCTTTCGTTTATTCTTCCGAAAAATGTTCTCACCAAGCTTGCAAATATATCTATCGCGATCGAAGGGAGATCAGATTAAGCGGTAAATACCTCATAAATCAACTAAGTAAAAAAAAAATTCATTTAAGTAAAATTGAATTAAGCTATTTTTTTTCAATTAAAGCAGAAATTGATTTTTACAAAATATATAAACATAACTTATTTTCTTGAATGCATAATACTACATATCTATATGAAATAGTTTGTCTTCTTAATCTTTCTTCTCTTTAATCAAACACAAGTTATCATTAAAATGTAAGTATTGTTTTACTTTTCAAATGAGTTTAAATATCAGTGTTTCGTTCACCAACGGAAGACTAATATTAAAATTTCAGTATATTCTAAAGTTCTTACATATTAGAAAACTAATAATTAGGATTATTCGAAATTATAACGTGGATTGAAATTTAAATTTTCGGTGAAAATTTGGGGTTTGGTTTGGTTTGAATTTGGAGCTCTACGGTTTACTGTTTTGCTCACGAGGGCTAATGAAACCAGGATCTACTGCTTAAAGCCGATTCTGAACAGCTACGAACATCCATACCCTCAGCGGGATTCGAACCCACGAACTCCGGCACCGAAAAGCAGCATTGGGCCATCTTTCGTCTGCACATTTGGGGACACTCTGGTATTTATTGTATCTCATCTAACAATGCTCATTCGAATGACGGTAAAATTATTCCTAAATTCTGACATAAGAGCCCCTTCCCCAATTGTCGGAATAATTGCCCCTATTCGGGAGAGGGGATAAATTTATTGTTTTGAGCCTCTTTTGGTACTGATCAAACGCCAAAAATGGTTGTTTAAAACTGATCTAATGATGTTCTTTCGAATGATTATGAAATTGTCCTAAAATTCCAACATGTGGAGGGGGATGAAAATTTTGATTTTGGGACACCTTTGGGGGTGATTTGGGGCATTTTCGGTGTTGATTAAACCCAAAAAATGGTTGATCTAATCTGATCTAATGACTCTTATTCGAATGATATATTGTTCATGTTTATGAAATCATTTTAAAAATCCATAAGGTTATTTCCCCACTCCTTAGAGATCTTTAAAAAATTTTTTAATTGATCAAACGATGAAATATGTTGATCAAAACTGATCAAAAATGATCAAACGAATGATGTACTTTGAAATGTTAGTTTTCGTCAAGGGGGGAGGAATTAACTTTATCAGGGTTTATTTTCAGTTACATTTAAATATTGAATTGACATTAATGCCAAACCTATCAAAATTACATTTTAAAAATTTCTTAAATTAGGTGTTTAAAAAAATCAATATTTTGAAATCTTTTGTTAATTTTTAAAATGTTCCATGTACATTAATTTTTTCCTTCTAATTTTACCTTTTTTAATTCTTTTAAATATTTTTGAACATCTAAGAGGTATTATTTTGCAGATAAACTGAATAGTTAATTTACGAGGAATATTTTTTAATTGCACGCTGAATTTTCATGACGTATATCTAAATTTAAAATTAGTTTTAATTTACTGTAGTACATTCAAAATTTAAATTGGATAACTCCGATTTTTTAAAACAAAATAGAAGTATTTGCTAAACATTTTTTAAAAAATCTTTAACAAGTTAGGTCGCTAGGACGAGGAGCATTTTAAACATTAAAAAATATTCGTAAAAATAACTGATTTTTAAACACATCGGATTTTAAATTAAGAAATTGTGATTAATTTACTAATACTTCAATTTATACGCATACAAAGTTTCATAACTTAGAGTTGATATTTAAATATAAATTTTCGTAATATCCACCATTATAATACAATTTTAATGACATCCAACAAACATAAATTATAAAGATATATATGAAAAAATTAATAGACAAAATTTAAGATATCAATAAAACATAATATGTATACAAAAATGGTATATATACCACGAAAATGATTTCAGTTAAATTAAAATGCTAAAACTGTAAAAGTATTAACAGCATTTTAGTATTTAAAACATTAAATTCCAAAGAGATATTTTGCACTAAAATTTTATTTTTTATAAACTAGGAAGCAAAACTTCATTATGAATGTGTATTTTGAAAATTTTTCGTTAATTAAATATTATAATAATTCAGAAACGACTGACTATTTCAACATGCTCAAACTTTTTTCAATGAACAAAATCATTTCTAGCATAAACTTTCAAATTTTTATATACATATTTAAATATGTCTCCTTCATATTAATTTAACGATACGAATTTTGTTAATCGAAATATATGATAAACATTATCCAAAAACTACAGACTATTCCAATATATAGATATTTTTTTCTTTCACTGATAAAAATCATTTTTAGCACAAAAACTATACAAGTTGATGATTACTTATGCGATTAAATGAAATAATACAGATTAAATAATACAAAGAATGGAATCTTAATCAAACAAAATACGTCCGTTTTTGGCATGAAAATTTAAGGAATTTATAATTTTTTTAAAGATTTTCTTATGGGACTTAGTTTAAAATTAAAGATTTCAAGAACCCAATTTTTAAGGATCTCGCTGATTGAAGTAGTTTTTAAAAACTTTTGATGACTTTTTAATTCAGGTTTTTTTTTCCAAAATATATAATACTTGTACGCCTATATAGATACACAAACATTAAAGCTAAGCATGAAAACTAAAATATATATATATATATATATTAAAAAATACTTACCAGTTCGCTTGATGTTTGCC
>JAGEOH010001527.1:0-2500 GCA_032207245.1 Pardosa pseudoannulata | reverse complement strand
GTTAAAGTATTTTATTTATATTTTATTCATATTAAGTATTTTATGTGATTTTATCTCTGAAATTGCAACCTATACTGAATTTTGTTTCTTTTCTGATCGGGAGTAACCTTTGAAGATTTCTTGAACACCAAAATTAATTCATGCTTACGTCAAATATTCTTGTAGAACTCATTTAAGAAAATTAGCTTCACTTCTTATGTGACCTTATGTGATTAACACTCTCATTAGTGAATCTCATCACTTTTACGCCTTCACATCACTACATAACCAAATTAAACCTTTTTGTGGACTTAACTCCAAAGATGACTTATCTGAATAAACACTATATTTTTAATTTCAAATTTTGCTGTTTTCTTTCATGGTCTAATAATTATCTTTTATCCAACATGGATAAAAGATAACTATACGTTGTACTGTGTCAAAACACTCATTTGATGTAATGCATGTAGTGATATTTTTATCTTAAAAACTTAACCAAAATTATTATGTCTATCTTAAAATAACTTTTTGGTGATTCTATCCTTTTCTGGCATCCTTTTCTAGCAACCTTGATGAATGTATTTGTTTTTAATATTAATTTCGTGACTTCAAATCGTTGTGCTTTCGGTTGCATAAGTACTTTAAAATAACTCGTGACGCTTGGACTACGTTATCGGTGTGTTCCTCTTGAAAATTACTAAGGCCGAGATTCTGGAGAGAAACAAAAAAGCTGAATTTCTTATGTTCTCTTTATGTCGGAAAAAAAGAAAAAAACATACAAAAAATTGTGCGCAATAAAAAAAGATAAAAAAAACGTGTCACAACCAGACGTGCTTAAAATAGACACCTAAAACAGAAAAAAAATATTCATCGGCACAGAAAAAATAAAAAATACAATTACAAACCCATAACCGCATAAAAACGGAAAAATAAGGACAGAAACCAATTATATTCTGACTATAAAAATATTTATAGATGTACATTTAAACGTAAAATTCTCAATAAATAATATTTATTTATTTTCTTTATGTTTTATTCCTTAAAAATAATAAAAATTATTTTTGATCTGAATTTTTTTAATGTTCTCTTATTTAAAAAGTAAAAACTAATTTATTAGATCAAATTTATTTGTTTTTTGTATTATTAATTATTTAATATTTTTTGTAAAATTATTATTATTTTATTATATTTTAATATATTTTATTATTATAAAATATATATTTTTATTATTTTTTTATTCTAATTCAGACAAAAATGTAAACAATATAATTATAATTATTATTAAAATATTTTTATATCTTATTATTTTATCATAAGATAGATTAATTTATTATAAATTTTATCACTATTAATAATATTCGATTAAAAAATTATATTCTCTTTTTTTATTACAAGATACATATTATTTTATTATTAAAATTATTATTATTATTATTATTAAAATTATTATTATTATCATTATTATTATTATTATTATTATTTTTATTAAAATTATATTATTTTTATTAAAATTATTATTATATTATTATTATTATTATTATTAATTATTATTATAGAATTAAAAAATTATTATTATTATTGTTATTGAAGGTTATTGTTAATTTATATTAGTTTGTTAAAAAAAATTAAATAATTAAAAAAAATTTTTAATTATTAAATTAAACTCTTATAATTATAATCAAAATATTAATATTAATATAGAAAATAAATACGGTTTGACGGATAATTTGAGAATGCTTTTAAATTCTACTCTAAAATAAAATAAACTTAATATATGCATATAAAAAAAATATTCTTTAAAGATCTATCAAATTCCTCAATTACATGTAATTTCTAATTAAAAAAAGATTTTCACGGGCAGATGAGAATGCATTCAACACTTCTCAAAATTAATATTTATGCGTAAGCCTTCTTACTTTTGTAAAGAATATTCAATTTCTCAGCAAAAACTGAAGATTATTAATATTTTTACTGCCATTGTAAGTTTGTCATTACTGTTGTTTTATACAGATGTAAACTCTGCTTAAGCTCCTAAATTAATAATTTATTGCATAAGACTTCTTACTCCTTTGTAAACCAGATATCAATTTCTCAGAAAAAACTGAGGATTATTGATTCACTGCCATTGTATGCGTTTTTGGCATCACGATTGTATATACAAAATATAACAAGAAATGCTGAAGATTAAATTAATACTTATTGCATGAAATTCTTACTACTTTGTAAAGAAATTTCAACTTTCATCAATACTGAAGATCATTGATATTTCACTGCCATTGTACGCATTTTTGTCATCACGGTTGTTTATACAGATTACGGTAAAAAGCTGTTTAAGCATCCCTCAGAAATCAGCCATCTGATAGTTCCTTTTAGAGTGGTACATGCTAGTCGATACTCCGAGTTTATGTGAAAATAAGATTTTTGTTTCGCTTGCTTTTATTGTTTCCTTAAGCTGCCTTCCACAACATAACTGTGGCATCTAAGTTACATTGCTAAGCAAACCAAGTAAACAAACAAAATA
>JAGEOH010001526.1:0-18000 GCA_032207245.1 Pardosa pseudoannulata | reverse complement strand
GTCTTTAAAATTTGGAGCAACTTAATCACGTTCAAATAAAAAAAAAGTGTCAATACAATGTAGACAAATAAAAATCATTTGGTATCCAAAATCAGTTGTTATTAATAGATAATATAAAAATAATATATAATAGATAAAAGATAATACTTTAGCAACTGTCTCAATGTCGACTCATTTCAAGAAATGAAGTAGCATATGTGCTCAAATATAATAAGTTTAACTGTAGTGGAGCAAAAAATATCCATAATAATTTGGCGTCCAAATAATTCATTAATGGGCTTAAAAGGTAATAATTTAGTAATAGTGGTCAGTGTTTACCTAAAAAAACACTAGAGCATCGAAACATATATTCAGGTAAAATAACTTTAAATGCAGTGCTGCCAAAAAAGTCATTTTCTGCCCAAACTCAAATTTGATTGATGTTATTAAAAGGTAATATTTTAGATAGTTTCTCTGTGATTGCATTTTGGAAGAATTGAAGTATCGTAACTTAAGTTCAACAAAATAAGTTAAATGTGATGCAGCGAAAAAAATTATTTGGTGTACAAAATCAGATTTTATTGATGCTATTCAAATAAGTTTGAATGAATCGCAACAAAAGGATTGTGCCATTTACAGGCATAAGAGGAAGACATATAGTATATGAAGTAGTAACCATAATTAATTGTATTAAATACTTAATAAGGTATATAAAATATTTTATACTAACTCACCTTCCTCTTCGTTATCTTCATCGATTGGTATCTCAAAATTATGAGAATAGGTTAAAAAATTCTCGTCCTTATTTTCATCTTCTGATGAGACTCATCATTGGAACCTTGTAAAAGGAATACTTATTAATATATTTTATTGTGAAAACAAAAAGTATCAAAATTTAAAAAAAAAAAATAAACCAAACAAATACTGCTTGATAATTTATAGTTCCAAAAACTTACATCTATGAAATATCCGTTAACAATTGAGAAACAAATTGAAATAATTGCTATTTTGCTTCAATAGATAAAAATGCCTATCAAACATTTTGTGTTCACACTTGAGAATGAAAGAGAGATATCCTTATTGAGAGTTTCAAATGTGATGTATTCAATTTGAAGTGGAACAAAATACTTCACTATAAGAAAGCGTTTAAGCAGTTATTAGAAAAGAGAAAAATTTCAGTTTTTATATTTTAACTGAAAAATATTTATTTAACATCCCTAATACTATTTTGGTTAGTTTTGGCAATTTATATGCACGTAAGTTCTAGTAATCTTTATTTATCATTTTTGACCATTTCTGAATTAATTTTCACTTGAATCTATGAGACATATATACATATCTCGTAAAACTCAAAAGTGACAGGCCATATAATGTTGAATTTTTATATTTAGGAAAACTGTAATATAAATTTTTTCACCAATATAATTCATTGCGAATTGCAATTTAAAAGGAGCAATCAATAATTAAATACATTAATATCATGGTTTTTAATCAATCATTGATGTTATCCATTTTTCACTCAATCTCTGTCAGATGTTAGTTCTGCAACTAGTGGAATGAATTCTACAATTACCCATTTTATTCATGCCTGAATTATTGGAAAAGAGAAAAAATTTCAGTTTTCATATTTGAGCTGAAATACCTTTATTTAACATCCCTGATACTATTTTGATTAGTTTTGACAATTTCTCTGCATTAGTGAAAGCCGTATAAAGTTGAAATTTATTTAGGACAGCTGTAATATTTATTTTTACCCCAATATTATTGATTGCGAATTACAATCGAAAGAGAAACCAATAATTGAATATATCAATATTATGGTTATCAATCAATCATAGATGTTATTCATTATTCACTCAATCTCTGTCAGATGTTAGTTCTACAACTAGTGGCTGAATTCTACAGTTACCCATTTTGTTCATGCCTGAATTAACGCCTTCCGGCAAAATGACGAGTCTAGCTCGTCATTGGTTTTTCATTCCGTACCGCACAATGACGAGCTACACTCGTCATGCGACTAAAGTTACTGTTAAATATGATAATTAATTTAGTTTAAAATTTCTAGTGTACTGAATTTGGCAACACTTTTATCACTTGTGAAAATCGCAAGTCACTATTGCATATTGTTTACTTGGTACAAGTCATTGCCAAATTAATGAGTCAGCAGAAAAGAAAACCTACTAAGAAATGCCGTGTGTGTTACAAGAATCAAATTAAAAGTGAGACTACTTGGCGGTGTAAACAATTAAGAATTCCTTTGCACTTTGTTTTGAAAAGTACCACTAGCTTGAAGACTATTATCTACTTATTAATGTTTTGCTTTGATATTTTCTTAATTTTGTTTCTGTATTATTTAACGCTATGTAAGTGAATTTTAATTTGAATATGTAACAATTGTAAAATGAAACAAGTTTTTAAATAAAAAATAATGTTACTTCATGCACAGTTTTTCATTATTAATTGAGGAATTAATTTCATTTAGTCGTCTTACTGTAGGTAGCAAAAAACTTTAGTCTATATTAAATTAACTTTGAGTCTGAAATGTAACTATTTAATTTGAGTCTGAAATGTTTATTTATGAAAACATTATGAAATCCTGAATAAAATTTAACTAGAATTTCAATTGAGTTAATTATCTGCACAAAAGAATTGTAATTTTGAATTAAGATCTGTTCTATTTAATTGTGCTTATTAGTACCAGTGATCAATGTATATAAAGATCAAATTTATCAAAGTATAACAAAAACGATTAGTCGCTGAAAGTTGAAGCGTAGTATTATGAATATGTAAGTTTTAATTGTGCTCTTCAATTTATTATTGATATCCAGGAACAAGAAAAATTACCAATTTAGTACTAAAGAATTCATAACTGTATTAGTCGCTGAAAGTTGAAGTGTAGTATTATGAATATGTAAGTTTTAATTGTGCTCTTCAATTTATTATTGATATCCAGGAACAAGAAAAATTACCAATTTAGTACTAAAGAATTCATAACTGTATTAGTCGCTGAAAGTTGAAGTGTAGTATTATGAATATGTAAGTTTTAATTGTGCTCTTCAATTTATTATTGATATCCAGGAACAAGAAAAATTACCAATTTAGTACTAAAGAATTCATAACTGTATTAGTCGCTGAAAGTTGAAGTGTAGTATTATGAATATGTAAGTTTTAATTGTGCTCTTCAATTTATTATTGATATCCAGGAACAAGAAAAATTACCAATTTAGTACTAAAGAATTCATAACTCAAAATTTTCTAAAAAAGTAAAATAAATTTTAAAAAATTTTATAAGTACAAAAAATATGTCTGTGTATTTTTTTTTCTGAACCAGGAATCAATATTCAACTTGTCGAAATCAAATTTGAATTTTAGTTTTTTAATTATGACGCTTGCATCAGTTTTAAATCTCTTCAATTGGTATTCAGTATTTTTTGACTAAATATTTAACTAAACTTTTAATTTTTTATCAAAATTTATATCTTGAATCCCACCTATGATTACTTAATGAATATGAGCAAAATGTACAGCTCATGAGCAAAAATTGATGAATTTTAATACACAAAGGAAGTTAAATAATTCTAATTAAAAAATATTTGTAATTCTACAAAATTTAAAAAATCTTTAGAAGTAATATTTTAAAATTAAAAGCGATTAAAAAAACTGCGAGATATTTAATGTATATTTATGCAGAGGAGCAGTATTTGAGCTGCTTTCTTTGTTTATTTAATATATTTTGAATTAATATAGTCTAAGACTTTTAATTTTTTTAATATGAATTGTTATTATTATTAGAATATTGTATGCCTAGTTTTATAATGGAATTGTACGTAAAATGACCATATTTAAAACAGTGTAAGCAGGTAAACAAATATCAGATATTATATTACTTCAAAATATGAAAAAAATAAATTAGCATATCGTCTTTTTCGTCATCGATTTATATACATGCATAATGTATCGGAATTTTTTCTTCGGCATTTTTTTTATCTTGTAGATAACTATCTAATTCAAATATATTGAAAAATTTAAATTGTTTGAGAAACAAATGACCGTGAAAAAAAATCAAATACTTAAATATCACCAACTAATATAAAAATTTAAATAAGTTTACCTTGCTCTTCGTCATCTTCGTCCTCGATTTCACTCTCGGCGTTGACAACGGAATTCATCGTTATGTGTTCTGCTACACCATATTCAGCACCAGAAAATTTACTCTTGTAAGTTATTGTTTTAATAAATGATTGAGAATAAAAATATTTCGCTAATTATAATGAAAATATCAAAATATTTAAATGCGGAATTTAAAGTGAATATTTTTTTTATTTCAAAATTTAATTAATTTCTAAACAATTTTTTAATATTGAAAAAAAATGATATTACTTCTTTTTAAAGAGATTCAATATCAAAATATGTGTTCTGATTTAAAGATACTGATTATTATTGAAAACAATTGTGTTTATTTCTTTAATTTAAATATCTTACGAAACAAATTGCATAAGTATATTATAATGTTGTTTTTAAATATGTAATTATAAAAAATATAAAATATTTAAAAAAAAAAAATAACTATTTCTAAATCAAAATAATTTCTAAAAACATTTCTCTAAATATTAAAAATTTAAATAATTTTATTTCTTTTTTACATTATTCAATATTTATCATATTAAACTCTGTTCTATTTACAGAATTCATTTTATTAACAATTTATATCTTTAATTAATAATTTACGAAACTGTGAAAATATGCATGACTAAATAAAAGTCATTTCGCTAATTATAATGAAAATATCAAAATATTTAAATGCGGATTTAAGTAATATTTTTTACATTCAAAATTTTAAATATTTCTAAAACAATTTCTCTAATATTGAAAAATTTAAATGATATTTTACTTCTTTTTCCAAAGTAGAGCATATTTAATCATTCAAAACTTTGTTCTGATTTCAACAGAAATACTATTTATTGTCTTGTGATTATTTCGTTTAATGTCCTATAATAATTACGTGTGAATATGCCGCAGGACTCAGTGTTGTACAACATATTCTTTAGTATTATCTGCAAGTTATGTATGAATTAATATAGCATTATTAAAAATCTTACAAAACAAGTTTACTGAAAAAATCGAAATATTAAATGTTTTAAATCTTAGTTGTGTGCATTTCTGCAAATTTATCGACAATTAATTTAAAATATTAAAAACTATTTTTTTTTCACTAATAAACACTCCTGAATAAAATTAATAATATTTAATTTTTCTTTAGTATTTATTTATTCTGTTATTTATTTCTTTTAATTTGTAAGATAATTTATTTCCTGTTTTGTAATTGCAACTTTTAAAAATAAAGATCGTTTTTACATTAAATGTACAATGTCACATTAAAAATACATCAGATTTTTACTTCAATAATTAAAATTAATAAGCTTACCTTCCTCTTCATCAGCTTCATTTAGTTTCTATTTTTTATACAGCAATCGGAATCCCATTGCTATTTATTTCTTTGCTGATCATCATAATCAGAACCTTCTGTAAAGAAACTTTTTGTTTCTATGATTCAAACGTCAAAAATTTAAATTTTAATGTTCAGACATTTTTACTGATAATTTCATTAATTTGATTGTTTCTCCAGAACATCCATTAACTTTGACTGTATGCGATTCCGGCAATCCAAATGTAGCAAAAATTTGCTATCATTTTCGATGTGTTTTTCTTCTTTATTGAAGCACATTCCGCCTTTTCGCTGTTTAACTGGAATAAATTATACACATATTAGACATTTAATTAGGTAAATAGAATTATATGACATATTTAGTTTTTAGATAACAGAATGATAGATATTTTAAAATAGAAACTAACTATGTTAAATAAATTTATTATAAAATATTGTTTATGTAAATCAAATTAGTTTTGAAAGCTTATTTTTTATGATAAAAGTCAATATAAAAAAATCTTTCTAGAAGAATTATTTTCAATTCTCAATATGTATATATATATATATATTTTTATTTTATTTATAGTATATATTATATATTATATTATTCATATATATTTTTTATATTTAACAAAAAAAAAACAAATATATATAATTATATAATATATATATAATATGTTGTATAAAACACATTTATATACAAAATCTTTATATAACTTTTTCTATATATTAATATATAATATACAATATATATATTTTAAAATTGTATAATAATATATATACATTATACATTTCATATATATAATATATATATGTATATTATATAAAATATACATCTATACATAAATACAATCATATCATATAATATTTAAAATTATATTTATACATTTAACAAAATTTAAAAAATTATATATAATATATTTATTTTATACATAATATTTCTATATTGTATTTTTTACATATAATATATTACATATATATATTTATCTAAAATGATAACATAACATATATATTATATTCATATATACAAACAAAATAAAACATAATAAGATTTATATATATTTTTATATATACTTAAAATATGCATAAGAATTTTTGAGATTCGGTTTACAAAGAGCATCATTAAATAAGAGGAAATATTTAAGATAACTGTCATAATAATTACATTTTACGTAACATAAATGAGAATGATTAAAAATTACAATAATAACACGTTTTTTAGAGATTACTTGTTGAATTATTATTTGGAGAAACAAGCTATCAAAAATTATCAAAATATTTAATGTCCGCATACTTATCGCTAATAGTTTCTTTTAAAAACCAAGGACATTCTGGTCCGTTAACGATGATTCAACATTAACAAATGAATAACGGGGATTCACCAGTTATTGATGAATATGTCATGATCATTTCATAAGATGTCCATTCATTATTGAAAAACTATTATAATGGTTTTATCTGACATAGATAAAAATTATTATCAGATATACCAATAACATAATATACAAATTTAATATCGCAATACAATATTTTTCAATTATGTAAGTATCTAGTTTTATAAAGTATTTGAGAATCATATTTCCAAACATTGCAAACATAAAGATTCATTTCAAAGATATTTTTCTCTGATAATTTCGTTAAGAATTTGCTTCCCTTCTCTTAAACATGATTATAAAGTTTATTTTTATAATTACATTTTACCTAATATAAAAAAAGAATGATTATGAAAGACACAACATCTTTTGTAAAGATTACTCGTCCAGTCATTCGCTTCGAAAACCAAGTTTTAAACAATTTCAAAACGATTTAATGTCTGGATCCTTTTGACTGATAGTTGCATTTAGATCTAAAAAAACTTTTAATGATGAAAATCATCATAATAATTACGAATAAAAAATACAACATTAACACGTTCTTTAGAGATTACTTGTTGACTTATTATTTGCAAACAAAAAGATATCAAAAATTTCAAAAAGATTCAAAATTTCAAACGATAAATTTATTTTACAAATGCAATTCTAACAAATTTAGAAAATTATATTCTCTTTTTCTTGGTACATTATGTGAATTGGGGATTGAGCAGAGAAGGCGAGCATTCGTATAGTTATCGATTCCCAAAATCCTATTTGATAACCGAACGTTAAACTAAATTAAATCTACCTTCTACAAGTAGTTTCATGCAAAACTGAAACAGAAAAGTAATAAGAAACATCGAAACAGAAAATCGAGAATTTATATAAATTTTTCTACATTTTTTGCTACATGAGGGCTAATAAGAACGGGATGTAATGGTTTGATTTTATTCCTAACGGCTACGAACATCCATACCACAGTGGGATTCGAACTCACGAATTCGATACTGAAAAGATCCTAAACATTCGGAATTTTTCACAGAATTACATGTAATGAAGATATTTAAATGGTTGACTTAAATTAGAAATTATTGATAATTTGGTTACAGTTACAAAATAACTGAAGATATAGCTAACTAAAATAAACCAATATTTTTTCGATTCATTCCAGTTTACGTTCTGACTAAAACATTTTTTTTAGATTTCAGATTTTAGTTCAGTTCCCCTGCTCCTAGGCTCTGCTCAAAACTATCAAAAATTCAAAATATTCAATGCCCAGATGCTTTTAACTGATGATTTCGTTAAGGTGCCCAATTTAATTTTAGACCTCTTTCTAATGTGTTCAACAAACTACACGTTCATATTTTATCACGATATTACATGTTGCTCAAATATTCCTCATTCAAAAATTTTTTTTTGCTGCAGTACTCCGTTTTCTTGGTTGTTGATGGTCAATTCATCAACGTTGTTTCTTTAATCTCTTGTGCTTTCTTTTGTTTGTGCTTGTTTGTCATTTAATTAGCGAAACCCCTTAGACAAATGATGAAATACAAAAAATCGAGCATTCGGTATTATCAATTCCCAAAATCCTATTTGATAACCGAACGTTAAACTAAATTAAATCTACCTTCTACAAGTAGTTTCATGCAGTAGTTTGTGTTTCAGTTTCATTCTAAACTGGAACACAAAAGTAATAGTGAACATGGAAACAGGAAATCGAGAAGCAATGTACAACGTTTGGTTTGGAGCGCTACGGTCTGCATTTTTTACAATACGAGGAATAATGAGACTGGGACCCACAGCTTAAAATCGAATCCGAATGGCTACAAACATCCATGGCACAGTGGGATTCGAACTCACGAACTTCGATACTGAAGAGCAGCGTCCTAAACATTCGGACACTTTTCAGCACAATGCACATGTAATGACGATAACTAAATGGTTGACGTTAAATTAGAAAACATTGATAATTTGGTTATCGAACTAAGATATATCGAACTAAAATAAACCCATATTTTTTTCGATTCTTCCGGTTTGTTCTGACTAAAAACAACCCTTTTTTTTAGATTTCAGTTTTAGTTCAGTTCCCCTGCTCAAAACTAACTCTGCTAAAAATATCAAAAATTTAAAAATATCAATAGATCTTTTAGCTGATGATTTTATTAAGATGCCCAATTGAATTAAATACCTCATTCTAATCTAGTTCAACATCCAACTACACTTTCACATTTTATCCCGCTCATACTTTACATTGTTCTCGTGTGAATACGTTTCTCATCCCCTCTCAATCTTTTTTACTGCAGTACTCCGTTTCTTTGTTGTTGATGGTAAGTTCATCAGCGTTGTTTCTTTAATCTCGTGTGCTTTCTTTTTTTGTGTTTGTGTTTCTCAATTTAATTAGCGAAACCCCTTATACAGTTAGACTGATTAAATGCATAATTTTATCTTCATTATCACACCGGTAATAATTAGAAGCATATTAAGAAAACTATTAGAATGATTACATTTTACCTCATACAGTTAAGATTATTATCAAAAATAACAAAGTTTTTTTAAAGATTGGTTGTGATTGCGAACACAAATACATATACAAAATTTTTAAAAGATTGAATGTCGAGATACATTTAACTGATGATTTCATAAAAAATTTGCTTTTTTGGAATATAGTTAACGAAGGAAGAACCATTAAAAAAATTATTATATCAATATATTTTTCCTGTTATAGATAAGAATGGTTGTCAAATATTACTATAAACACTTTGTGTAAGATACTTGTTTAATTATTATTTGCAACTCAGAGCTATGAAAAATTTCAAAAGCTTCCGATGACAATAATTTTAGCAATTTCATTCGGATCACGAATCTACTTGCTTTATTTGTAACATCCGTAATAATGGGAGTACAATAAAGAAATATTAAAAATAAAAATTATACCCAACATATACAGTAATTATTATAAATAATTAAGTTTATTGATAAAAAGACAAAATCTAAAGAAATTGCGAATTGCAAATATGAACAGTAAATTAGAAATTCAAAATGAAGAAAATCTTTAGTATAAAATTTTTTACTTCCTTGGAAGTAAAACAAACTACATTAAAGAAATTTTCATTTTTTTGACGATCTATTTCAATTTGAATTTGAATATTTCAATGAAAACACATTTTACCTGCGTCAAACTATTTGAGTATTTGTTGCAATCCATACGTAAGTACGTTCAGAGAAACATTAAAAATGAATCTAATATCCTCTATTTTTTTTAACTAGTTTAAGAAATTCTCTCATATTTCCGTATCTCACACGTGATAGTCCCAGAATGTTTAAACCTTAATTTTAGAACTGTTTTAAATCTAAAATGCAGCTCGAGATCATCTACTTAAAATAAAGGTTCCAGATGTGTCGATGTCCTAGAAAAAAATGCTTCTCCACTTTTGATTGCGATCTGCATTTTACTTCATTTGCCAGTATGCGGACGAGACAGCTATAATAACTCGACCACATGCATTTTTAGCTTTATACAGAATGCCTTACTACTTTGAAGACTGGATTCTTTAATGTAAATTAAATCCCTTTAAATGCCTTGAAACTTATTTCTGCAATTACTTCAAACTTCCATCAACATTGTACTTACTCGACGAAATAGTCAACTGCGAAGATTTTGTAAAGTATTTGAGATTAACCCTTTATTCATGGAGAGCCCACACAAACATATTAAAAATAAATATGATAGGAAATTTAAACAATTTTAAATGCTCATTAATAGTAAGCACTTATCATAAAAAATACAATCTCTCTATGTCGATCATTAATTTTACCCAAAGCTCTATACGCATATCTGGTATTTAAAAAAGTCTAATTTAGATTTAATTGAAAATACAGTATAAATTAGGAGGCTTGTAATCTGATATTTGTCCAATGAAGTAATAAGAAGCGATTTTAACATGTTAACTTTAAAACAATCTTGTGTTCACTCCTCAAAAATTTTTTAAAATAACCTTAATAATCTACCAAATGAAATCATTGTAGAATTACCAGATTATGATTTTAAAGCCCAACTAAGTCTACACTGCTCTCTCTGCACTGCTTTGCTAAAAATAGTATTCTTATCTTAATATTCTCTTTAGGTCTTACTACTTTATTCCTCCCTAAATGTTATATGTTCTGATGTGATGTATTTATATATATATTTATATATATATATATATATAATATATATATATATTATATTATATATATATATATATATATATATATATATATATATATTTTTTATATATATAATATACATACACATATATGTATTATATATATATATATATATATATATATATATATATATATATATATATATATATATATACTTTGAATAATGGAGAAACTAGTGTATCTACCCGTGCCTACTAATGATATTATTCTATTCAGGGTATTATTCAAATTCTGTATCATTTCAGATACCAACACAATTACAAGCCCTCAAGACCGGCATCTTCAAAATTACTCCTTATCAAAATTTCAATATTTTTAACTATTCACAGATTTTATCTTGATTACGCTCTACCTTTAGGATCGGGGATAAGGCCGTCTGGCTAAGGAGCGTCATAACCGTCAACATAATATGCAATCTGCAGTCTAAATAAGGAAAAGTCTCAATATCATGAATAACAATGGTACCGGACCTCGTCAAATGGCAGTTGTTGAGATGTACAGCAATATGCTAAAGTTAAGAAAGATATTTACGTATTTCTTTACATTGGGGGATGTGTTTGCTTTTAATGGTTATTCATGAAGAATACAAAATTTGTTTATAGAAAATAGTTTTGAATTTCTACTGTTTTATTTCTTAAAAGTAATAAAAGTATAGTAAGAGAAAAACAATTTTATTTATAATAAAATATCGAGATAAAAAAATTCTCTAAATAATGGAACTTAACAGTGGTTGTTTGGTTTGGTTTTAGTGCTACGGTCTACTTTTTGCAACACGAGGGCTAATGAGACCGGGACCTACAGCTTAAAGCCGATTCCGAACGGCTACGAATATCCATACCACTGTGGGATTCGAACCCACGAACTCCGGTACCGAAGGCCAGCACCCTAACCAATCGGCCATCTTTCGGACCTTAACAGAGGAAGTCCTCAACATATCGGCCTACTTTAACTCAACTCTGTTAACATGGTGATCTTGAGAAATGAAATTAATTTTGAACTTTAAAGCAAATGTAAAAATGATTATTCTGTTAACATAGCATGAAATATTTCCAGAATTTTCCAAATTTGAAATTTTAAGGAGCAGATTAAATGTTCGGATTTTTTCTCTCACCATCTCCCTGTTTATTCCCTGTTGAATAACCAATTTCGAGGACATTTCAGAAAGAGCTATGTATTTATATAGAGCTTGATCCTAGTAATTTTGGAGTCAGGGTAAAAAGATATTTGAATTCCGATTTAAAGTTTTTTTTAACTGTGACCAATATAAAATCATGTGAATTGCACTCAAAAAGCAAAAACTGCAAATTATACATTAAGTTGTACAAAAATATTTTAAACCGGATTGTTTAAGTTTTAGAGTTGAGAAATGTCCATGCAATAAAATAATTAAAAAAATCAGAAAATATCCTATGTAACACCAGTCTTAAAGTTTATATAGCTATTGTGGATTATCAGAAAAAAAAACTAATAAAACAAAAATAGTACAAAGCTTAGCAAAAATAATGATAATAAAATTTATGTTAAATCTAATCTTATAAAACACAGAATATATAATTTTTTTCCTCTTTTCTAAGTAGCTTAAAATTAATCTCTTGGTTCCGATTTACCTTTTGAATAACTGTGACCAATATAAAACCATACAACCACTGTACATGTGACGTGTACTCAAAAAGCAAAAACTGCAAATTATACATTAAGATGTGCAAAAATATTTTAAAACGGATTGTTTAAATTTTAGAGTTGTGAAATATCCATGCAATAAAAAAATATAAAAAAATCAGAAAATATCCTATGTAATCGTATGTCCCCTCCAGTCTTAAAGTTTATATAGCTATTGTGGATTATCAGAAAAAATACTAATAAAAGAAAATAGTAC
Organism: Pardosa pseudoannulata; assembly: GCA_032207245.1. Taxonomy (NCBI): domain Eukaryota; kingdom Metazoa; phylum Arthropoda; class Arachnida; order Araneae; family Lycosidae; genus Pardosa; species Pardosa pseudoannulata. The sequence goes on along the minus strand of JAGEOH010001526.1, from coordinate 5,159 downwards.
AAAGTTTAGCAAAAATAATGATAATAAAATTTATTTTATATCTAATCTTATAAAACACAGAATATATAATTTTTTTTCTTTTTTCTATGTAGCTTAAAATTAATCTCTTGGTTCCGATTTACCTTTTGAATAACTGTAACCAATATGAAACCGTACAACCAATGTACATGTGACGTGTCTCAAAAAGCAAAAACTACAAATTTTACATTGAGATGTACAAAAATATTTTAAATCGGATTGTTTAAATTTTACAGTTGTGAAATATCCATGCAATAAAAAAAAATAAATAAATAAAAAATCAGAAAATATCCTATGTAATTGTAAGTTCCCTCCAGACTTAAAGTTTATATAGCTATTGTGGATTATCAGAAAAAATACTAATAAAAGAAAATAGTACAAAGCTTAGCAAAAAAATGATAATAAAATTTATGTTAAATCTAATCTGATAAAACACAGAATATTTAATATTTTTCCTTTGTATGTAGGTTAAAATTAATCTCTTGGTTCCGATTTAACTTTTGAATAACTGTGACCAATATAAAACCATACAACCACTGTACATGTGACGTGTACACAAAAATTAAAACTGCATATTATACATTAAGATGTACAAAAATACTTTAAACTTGTATATTTTTTACGTTTTAGATTTGTGGAATATCTATGCAGTCACTGTTTGTCTTAGTGCTTGTTCAATGACGATTGCATAAAATATTAAGCATGTAAAATATAAATTATGCTACAAAGTAACACAATGATCTTGTTATCTAATTATTACTGTTTGTTTTCAGTTGTTCTGAGGTAAAATTTAAAATTAGTATAAACATATATTGAGTTACACATAAAAAAATCAGAAAATATCTTTGGTGACACCAGTCTTAAAGTTTATATAACTATTGTGGATTATCAGAAAAAATACTAATAAAAGAAAATGGTACAAAGCTTAACAAAAAAAATGATAATAAAAGTTTATGTAAAATCTAATCTTATAAAACACAGAATATTTATATTTTTCCCTTCTTATCTATGTAGCTTAAAATTAATCTCTTGGCTCTCATTATTTGTGTGCCATAGATGAAAGCTCTGCCTTTAATTTCTTTTAGTCTTAATTTTAAGTCAAGTTTCTCAGGGCTAAATGGCAACAATCACCTTAATGTAATTGAATTATTGAAAATATGGGGAGAAAAAGTTAGTGTCCGATTTGTACCGAGGGACAAAATCGGTATGCTACACATTCTGGAACTCAGAAAATTACTCCTTATCAAAATTCCCAATTTTTAACTATTCACAGATTTTCTCTTGATTACTCTCTACCTTTAGGATAAGGGATAAGGCCATCTGGCTAAGGAGCTTCATAACCGTCCACATGATATGCAATCTGCAGTCTAAAAAATGAAAAGTCTCAATATCATGAATATCAATGGTACCGGGCTTCGTCAAATGGCAGTTGTTGAGATGTACAGCAATATGCACACAAAAAGAAAGATATTTAAGTATTTCCATGTATTGGGGGGGGGCTTTTAATGTGTATTCATGAAGAATAGAAATCTTGTTTATAGGTAATAGTTTTGAATTTGTACAGTTTTATCACTTCAAAGTAATAAAAGTATAGTAATCGATAAACAATTTTATTTATAATAAAATATCGAAATAAAAAAAATCTCTATGTAATGGAACTTAACGCTAGATGTCCCCACACAGTAACTAAACTTTGATAACATATTGATTTTGAGAAATGAAACTAATAATGAATTCTAAGGCAAATGTGAAAATGATAATTCTGTCAACATAACGTGAAGTCTTTCCGACATTTTCCAAATTTGAAATTTTAAGGAGCAGAAAAAATGCTCGGATTTTTTTTCTCTTTTTCTCTGCGTTTATCCCTGTTGAATAACCAATTTAGAAGAAAGACATTTCGGAAAAAGCTATGCATTTATATAGGACTTGATCGTAGTAATTGTGGGCCCTGTGCAAACAAAAATTTTGTGTTCCGATTTAACATTATATTAAATGTGACCAATATAAAACCACAAAAAAAAAAACACTGCAATTTATACATTAAGATCTGCAGAAATACTTTAAACCTGTATATTTTCGATTTGTGGAATGTCCATGCAATCAGTGTTTGTCTTACTGCTTGTTCGATATTGATTACGTAAAATATTAAGCATGTAAAAGATAAATTAAGCTACAAAGTAAAACAATGATCTTGTTCAATTCCTACAGTTTATTTACTTTAACAGATGTTTTGTGGTAAAATTTACAATCAATATAAAATTATATATAGTTACATATAAAAAAAATCGGAAAATATCTTTGGTAATACCAGTCTTAAAGTTTATATAGCAATTCTGGATTATCAGAAAAAATACTAATAAAAGAAAATGGTACAAAGCTTAAAAAAATAATGATAATAAAAGTTAAAGTAAAATCTAATCTTATAAAACACAGAATATTTATATTTTTCCCTTCTTATCTATGTAGCTTAATATTAATCTCTTGGATCTCATAATTTGTGGGCTATAGACGAAAGCTCAGTCTTTAATCTCTATTATTCATAATTTTAAGTCAAGTTTCTCAGGGCTAAATGGCCACAATCATATTAAGGTATCCGTCTACGTTCGGAGAACTTTTTTCTTTAAACGTAGAAACTAGTTCATGTTTTTACATTTTTAGATTTATTTTTTATATTATCATAGAGAATTGCACTTAAAAAATTTATTCCTGGAGAAGTTTTTATAAAATTTCTAATAAATGAAGAAAATTTAGTAAAAAAAATCGGGTTTTTTCAAAAGGTCTAATTTTTTAATAAATTAAATTATTTCAATATTTTTTGATGCAACACATTTCTTATACACTGGACTAGTGAATCACCTAAAATCTTTGCTTAATTTACATTTGGTAAAAAATTTTGGTCCTTCAAAATCATACACATTGAATTTTTATAACGAATTTTCATTCTCTATATATCTAACTCTGGGTGAAACATCATTAAAAATTATCCAAATTTAAAGCTTTTAGGTCATTTACTAGTAAATACTATCAAAAGCATTCATAATAATTTTCAACAAAATATTTTAAGAACTTTTTGAGAAATCACATTTCAAGTTTCAACATTTTATTAAAAATACCGTTCTGAGAAAAACGCATTTGAAGTTTATGAAAGCAACTTTAACTATTAAAAAATTAAAATACATGTTTAAAATTCCCCACACTTTCTTGCTTCAAAACTTTCTAATTGCCAAGTTGCTAATTATTAAAAATACTAGAAAAATGTTTAAACTAATCTTCATGAAAATTTAAAAAGTTTTGTCCAAAAAATGCTCTTTAAAAGGCTTTAAATTCACAACTTCCGGTTCCGAAGTCGCTACTTCCGTTTTGTTTTCACAGCTGTCACTGATGTTTAAACAGCTGTAACTTTTCTTTAAAATAACATAGACACAAAAAAAAAAACAGATTTAGAAGCCTAAAAGTTGAAATTTTACAATAGAAAAATAAAAAAAATTATGATTTTTGGCAAAAAAAAATGACGTTTTGAACGTAGACGGATTCCTTAATGTAATTCAATTATCGAAAATATGGGGAGAAAAAGTTAGTGTTTGACTTGTACCGAGGAACAAAATCCGTATGCTACACATTCTGGAACTCAGGAAATGGTACTTTTTGTAAGGCGCGTTTATAAAAAAATAATTTTAAGTTACGAAACTTTGTACTTTGAAGTAAAAGTAATAATGCATTAAATTTTTAAAATACAATTTTACCAATGTTTTTAAATTTAAATATTTTACCGATTTTAATGTGGTTCCTTGGCGTGTTTATTTTAAGATTTTGTGTTCTATTTTCTCATGTTAACTTAGACAAATTAGAGCCAAAGTGTTAAGGTACTGCTTTTTGGCACCGGGGTTTGAATTTCAATGTGGTTTGGGCATTAAGAACCGGATTTACTTAATAGATTCCGACCTCATTACCCCTAGTGTAGCAAAAGTTAAACCTTAGCACTTCAAAACTAAACCAAACTTATTATAACGAAAAAATTACTTTTGGAAAGTGAGTTTCTTCTTCTATTTTAACAGAGAGCATATTTCCTTACTTGAGTAATATGATTAAACCTGCATCTTTTGTTGATAAAATTACAATTTTGGTAATTTTGGTTTATAAATAAGGTTCTCATATGCCTCTCTTAACCCTATAGCGGACAGTGGCTTAGTAGCGAAATCTCCTGTTAAACAATTTTTTTTTCTAATTTTTGGACAAATATAAATGGTTTCTTTTTCAAATTTTTTTTCTCTCATTGTAACTAAGCCGAATTAGGGCTATAGTGGTAGGGCGCTGCTCTTTGGCACCGGGGTTCAAATTTCACTGTGGTTTGGACTGACAGCATATTTCATTACTCAGGTAATACAATTAAACCTGCATGTTTTGTTGATAAATTGATCATTTTTACACCTCATTTGTCTTTGTTAACACTCATTTGAGTGACAGGCGACTTCAGTGTGAGACAGAAAGCTCCAATGTTCTTCAACTCTTATCTCGTTTTGGTAATTCTGTTTTTAGTAATTCTGTAATATGGATCTGATATAATTTTCTAACCAAAATGATAACATCTTGTAGGCTATCCGCATAAAATTTGTGTTATTCAAAAGAATATCGCTTAATGTAAACAAAATAAAACTTTCGCGCTCTATTAATTTCTCCAATAGGTAATTTAGCAGAAGAAATAAGGTTATATTATAAGGACATATCCCTTTACAGCAATTTTAAATGGGGTATTAATTTTCTATTTTTTTACCATATCATATTTTAATTAATATCTTTAATACACTTATTTCCAGCACTTTTCTTTAGCTTTTCTAAAAAAATTAGATATTTTATCAATTTAAAAAAATTCTTGGTCTGTTTATTTCAGATTTTGTTTTATTCTCTCATTCTAACTTAATCGAATTAGAGCCAAATTGGTAGGGGGTCATTTGCATTGGGGTTCAGTGGGTCGAATTCCACTGTGGTTTGACATAAGAATCGACTTTAATTAGTAGATTACCGTCTCATTACCCAGTGTAGAAAAAGATACAGAAAACAACACTCCAAACAAACCAAATAATAACTAAAAAATTACTTTTGGACATTGAGTTTTTTCCTCTTTTTTAACTGACAGCATAATT